>JAZHYW010035019.1:0-74214 GCA_037355805.1 Ixodes ricinus | reverse complement strand
CCTCCAGATGAAGGTGAATTGTAAGTTATGCGAACACTAAGATGCAGCTAAAAGGTAATACAACGTCCACGGTTAAATTCTTATAAGGTTAGCCCGCTCTCCGAATTATTCGTACTCGCATGTTTTCGGGGCCCTACGTGAGTCCATTGTGACAGAGCTCCCCTGTGCTTCCTCGATGTGCAGTCAATTAACCTTCGACTCGTAGATATTTTAGTTAGACGAACACCACAATGCTTCCGCAAAACACCTTCCACGTCACCAAAAACTTAATTGCTCGTAGTGAATTGGGTCGTATCCGAACCATCCGTGCGCGTTTCCTCCTAAAATTGGAAGTTTTTGTAGATTGCTTTTTCGTCCTGCAATGCTCTCCGCAACCTGCTACAAGATCCGGAACCCTGCAGACAAGGCTAGCGACGCGCATGCGCAGTAACGGCGTTTCTGTTGCGGAGAGCCTAGAGGAGGGGGAAACATGGTCTACAAAAACTCCCTAATATTTTGTCGTTCTTGGCGGACGATAAATGGGAGCATCACATTTATCGTCACATTTTACCCCCTGCCGCCTCCGTGGCTCCGAGGCAAAGCTCGGACTATTGATCCCCAGGTGGCGGGTTCGAATCCCGGCCGAGGAGCCCGCAATCTGACGGAGGCTAATTGAGGACAAGGTGCCGTGTAACCAAGATTTTGGTTGCACGTTAAAAGATCCCCAGATGGTTCAAATCCTCAGTCCTCCGCTGGAGCATGCCGATGCCCTTTGTTTGTTCGGAACGTAAATCTCCCAAATTTTTATTTGATTTTACCCACTGGACAAAAAAAGTGAAAAAGGGTCGTTGGGGCAGGTGGTAAACTGCAGAGGCTGCTCCAGGAGGCGGACGTACCGCTGGTGGACAACAAGGCGTGTGACGACGCGTACCGGTCCTTGAGCGGCTACAAGACCGTGTTCCGGAGCGGCGTGGACCAGGACTTCCTGTGCGCCGGAAACCTCACTCAGGGGGGCGTGGATGCCTGTCAGGTAGGCTTCCTCACCGCGCCATTCGCAACATCGCGTGTCTTCATCCCCGGACTCGGCGTTTGGGAGATTCGCTGCAAAATACTTTCGGTATACAGCTTTCAGCGTAACCAAACGGCGAAGGGTACGGTCACCTAACAAAGCGCCAAAAATACACAAGACCAAGAAAGTGAACGACACAGTGCGCACTCACTACTGACGTTTATTTTTAAAAAAAAACACTGTTTATATAGACCAGTGTCCGAAATCCTAGCCCCTATCGATAAAGATGGGAAATAATAATCTTAGACGCAGGCTGTCGTGAAGAGAGGGGCTGCGCATGAAACAATATTCTTGCTTTTTATAGCACTCTTGCCATCGGTGTTGTGCTTGGAGCTTCGTGACAATGCATTTTTGTCGTTCCTGCACTACGATATGTGCGAAAGTTAAAAAAAACGAGACAAACGAGCTTCCTTACTGTGTCGTGGCGGCAGCATAAACAAACGCGGCGGCGCCCATGGAACAGAGCGGACACTGGTCTACAGCCGTGGTCAAAATACTCGCTCACAACTATTGCCTGTGTAGCCGCCGTTTCAAGAATGCATAGGTTTTGCCGATAAGGAAATGAACGTATCACTTATACATTGCGTGACTTGCTCTGATTTCAAACGCCTGATATGGAGCTCTCGATACTTCATAGGGGTACCTTGTTAGAGGATCTAGGAGAAATCGTCACAAGTCAACTCGACACAGCCAACTCGTCATAGGTGAACTCGTCAGGTAGGGCAAGTCGTCATAGTTTATCTCGTGCACGGGGAAGTCGTAACAGATGGAAACTGGATACTCGTCCATATCGTCACAATTTACCTTTTTCGCCAATCGTGCATTTGCGATTCGACTTCAATAACTGATGATGGATAATAATTTACGCTTTATTTTTAAACACGACATGCATGGTCCTACTGTCGGCGAGAAGTTAGAACGTTGTAGTAGCTCCGCTTCCATTACGCGCCCGCCAGATTCCACCGGGTTTCGGTAACACAGCTTATGACGCGACACGTTAACCGAAAGACTCGTGAGATAACGGAAGCATTCCTTATGACACAGTACAAGAAAGGCACGTGTGTCAGTGCACCGTTGATCGCGTTAAATGAAAAAAAGAGATCGCACATCTTGTACAGATTGGAGCTACGGGATCATGTTAGCAATGTGGTGCCATGCTTAAGAATATGCAGGTTTATGTTTTCTTCATAATAAAACCAGCTGTAAGTCGGCGCTTGGCCTGTCCAGTTCGTAAATATTTCAGAAACAGCCGATTCTCGCTAAACTTCTGTCGTAGTAAGCTTGAAATATAGGCTACCTATATCTATTATTCTTAGATGTCTAAATTCCACGTACGAATTTTAAACCGAATGTTTTTCGCAGCGATATTCATGTGTTGTACCAAATAATGAACAAAAAGTATATAAGATAAGATACTAAATACCCATTTGAAAATGTATTTAGAGTAGTACTCAAGTTACGTTTATTACGAACCACCTTGAGTAGAGTACAAACATCTTGAAAAAAGTAATTGAATTACTTTTGTAGATACTTGGTAAGTGGGTTGCTAGCTCGTAATAAATGAATAAAAAAGTCAAAAGCGGTTGCACTAGCTATTTGTGATGACTTCGCTGAAAATCACATTCTACAGTGATCTTTATGACTTCCAAAAACGTGCTTGGCTGCTGCAATCGAAGTTTACTTTGAAATAACTCAGGATATGCCACATAAAGGGTGCCGAAAGATTTTAGGAACAAAGGGGACTCACGGATTGTACACTTGGCTCCTGCGTGCCTTAATATTGCGGCAGGATCGACTCGTGACACATTCCGCAGTAATCTCGTAATATGCCTTGGCGCGATTTAGGAGACCTGACACGTTGTCCGCCATTGCATATCACTAAGAGCCGAACTAGAAGTTGATCAGGCAGCCAGACTTGTTGAGTACGCGAGTGGTGACCTCAGGAAAAACATCGGCTCACTGGACAGCAGCCTCTCTCGCTGATCAAAAACAAAGAGCGAGTATTTTGTCTCCCCAGTCAAGGGCGAGGAGGAGCGCCTGTACCTTTAAGCAGTCACGAAGGGGACACAGGTAATAAACAGGAGTATCCACGAAACCGCTTCCAAACCCTATTTCCTTGCCCCTCTTCCCATCAGCTCAAACCATTCTTGACGCATCGAGGTCAAGGTTCCAGGATCAGAATCTACCAGTTTCGAAATAACTGGCTGCACTTGGCGGAAAAATGGGTTCGAGGATTTTGAGGATGAAACAATGCGAGCATTTGGAAGGGGATGAAAGAAACGCTTTTGAACGAGCTTGAAGCAAACGTTAAGACACAACAGGCTCGCAAGCGTCTTTAGGGAACCAGTGCAGGTCACTGCAACTCTGGTCCCACGAGGAGCGGCCTTGGAATCGTCATCTTCGATTTATTTGATCAAAAACAAAACAAGAAAATTCGGCTTGTTGCCCCCACAGCTTCGTACCGCTAGAGGCGTGACTCTTTGATATCCTCCCGCAATACTCACGGACAACTTTTTGTTACTCAAAGCTATGGGCGCAGGTGCGCTCGCACATCTTTAGCCCACATCAAAGATGTGCAGTATTCTCTTCTGAACTACCGCACTAAGTCGTAATACGTATACAGTGTATTCATTGTTTTCCTTTTTTTTCTCGCCTCTTTTCAAGGTGGCACGCCATTTAGTTACTGCAGCGGCAATTATCCGAGTGTGCCATTGTTTTAGTACTATATTCAAAGCAGGCATTGTACCCAAGGGTTGCGTCAACGTTCGACGTGAACTCGTATCCGATCACAAGCTACGTGTGATCAAATCTCAAGAAATGGCAACCGCCAATGTTCCTCGATGAACTTTTGAAAGGGTCTATTGGCTCTCTCTCAAATTCCTTTCACGGGGAATCAGTCTTCCTTCTGTGTCCGTCTTATCATAACTTGGCGAAGGACGAAACCCACGGCCCCCGTGAGCCGATTGGCGCCAAGGAGCAAAGCACGCGACAGCTCTGCAATTAAACTGAGTGGTACAAATTACACCGAAATTGTAACTAACTTGTAGGACTATTCCATTCTTTGTCTGCCTGGCTGTGTAACGCGTTTACAGCGACGGCTTTAGTGCCGCACGTCGCTAATAGTTGACCTTTCAGCTGGGGTCGCCCTGCTAATACATCATACAAAAGGCAGTCTTCAGACACCGTCTGCGGAATGGAGGTAAGAGGTTTCAAGAGGCGGCATGAGGCCATCAGAGGTGAAGCCAGAAGTGACGAGGAACACGCTCCCGATGATGACCAAAACCATAGCCTCGTATATACTGACAAAGCCTGGCAGATCGCCACGAGAAGCAGCCGCCGAAATGAAAAAGGTGGAGCGGCAGACAACGGATGAGAGGAGAGCCACGTGACTGGCGCCCCGCTGCGGCGAGACGCCGAAACACACTTATCCCGAGCGAACAAGTGTGTTTCGGGTCCTCGCCCCTGCAAACGCTTTGCGCTGACGTCCACGTTCCCCGAGAAATGGCTCTTTGATGCTCTGTCCCACCAGATTCTCGCGCTCCATATCTGCGACCGGGCACTCTATGGCTCCATCGTCGAACTGCCAGGCTTTGTGAGTATAGAGGAGGCTATGCCAAGACCAAGGACACTATTGGACGAAAAGGCGAGAGCTGTCATCGTTGGAGGCGTGTTCCTGCACACGTTTGCTTCACCCCTAGTGGTGTCATGTCGCCTCCTGAAGCTTCCTACATCCATGGTCTGATGTGTGCTTCGTCCTTGTATGGCGGTCCCATTGGTCATGCCAAAACCGTCTGCAAGCATGTTGAAAGCATACTTATGTACGAAGCAAACGCGAGGCGCGTCCGCAGGTAAACCTGTCGTCATGTCTGCCGGGAATACCGTGTCTTTTGTGGGACACATGAGCAGGGCGACTTGAAACTCTGTCTCGTACTCGCAGCACGACTCCGGGGGTCCGCTGGCCGTGCGGGCATCTCGGGACGGCAAGTCCGTCTGGGAGCTGGCGGGCGTGGTGTCCTTTGGCGTGCAGTGTGGCACTCCCAGCTACCCGGGGGTATACTCCAGAGTGGCCAGTTTCGTGCCATGGATACTCCGCACCAGCGCCCACCTCACCAACGTGAACGACGTCGTCTGAGCGGCAGCACAGCCAGCAGCAGGCTGCTGCTGCATGCCGCTCACTCAGGGATTTACATCCGTCTTCGAGGACGCAATAAACATTTTACTGGACGTCGTGTGTCTCGTAATGTGCGGGATTATGGACGCACAATCAGAATGGCCCTTCAGGGAATATTGTCACGGGTTGAAAAGGGTCTACAAATGTAAAACTGAAAACAAAGGTTTAATCGGCCAACTTGTGCCAGAAACAACAGAAAGAACGAGCTTCGAGTAAGCAGCATCCAGCGTCGAACGCGGCAGCAGCGGGCGTCGAGGCTTCGGACCAACGGCTGGCTAGCGTGAGAGTCTGAGAGTGACTCGTCAAGGCCTTATCTAATACCCTTGGTATCTCTACCATTCGCTATAGAATGGCCGAGGGTTGAACACTCGGCAGACTGACTCGGCAAGGTCCCGTGTGCCTCCTTATCTACGCGTATTACACCCGGGTAAGAAGAGCAAACACTAATCTTCTAGAACCACGGAGATGCGTTCCCTCTCGGCCATGCATGCGGCAATATCACCTTGAAGACTAGGCGTCCGTCTTGGCGCCGAAGCGTGCTAGCGTCGCGCCGAGGCGCTCCAAGATGCGCCGGCCGGCGGTGACGCTGACGCCAGCTAGGTGGCGCTCTGCGGATCCATTAGGCTCAGAAGTACACCGATGGATGAACTTTGGAAGAAAGCCAGGTTATTTAGCTGATGACAGTGGCTGTTGTAAGTTTTCACCAAAAACGCTTTCCAACACTGATGGCTGGAAAAATTATGAAACAAAGCTAGATTTTGAACCGATGAAGGTGGGTGCTTTATGGTGCATTCGTACGACAGATCTTTACCTCCGGAGGAGTACGTCCTAGATCTGCGAGAAGGAGGGGTGGTGCAGAAATCCGACCGAGCATTCGCACGACGGAGTCGCACGTAGTTGAGTCGGCAGAGTCTTTCAGTTCGTGAACGTGTTTGCAGCCTTCGAGGGATCATCAAAGAAAAGGCGGGGAAAAAAAATGAATTAAGAAAAGCACCCCCCAGCTCAATGCTGCTGGCTCTGCCTATAATTCTTCCCCAAAAGTACAGGGAGCGGTCACTCCGACGGGACGATGGACTTTCCGAAGCCAGTCGCAGATTCTCCGCGGACTCGGGGGATTACCGAACATCGTGACACGGCGCACGTGACCTCAAAACTCGATTATGTTCAATCCCCTCCTCGGAGAAAAGTTCCGCCGTGCGAATACACCCATTAGGATCAGCAATAATAATTTAACACGCTAAACGACTGAATTTTTTTTTTTAAGCTAGGTTATTTAATTTTCTTAAAAACATCGGCGAACCAGCACGCCGATGAGCAAGCGGAGAGTCGAGATCGGGAGCTGATACGCCTAGGAGTTTGTTCTGCTGAAGGCCTTTTAGTAGATGTAAAACAGGGGTATAAGTGCTTTTTTGTGCACCATTGATATTTTCGAACATTGATGGCTTAAAATATTTGAGAAAAACAAATAGGTGTTTTTTAATGACGGCAGGCGTTATATATACAGGGTGCTCTTTTTTAAGATTAACAAATTTGTTTTAAAAAAGCCGTAAAAGTTACACTTATGCCGCTTGTGGAGGTGAGTTATACGGCCAGGGAGACATATTATAGGGGGCTAATCGTAACGATCAATCGGCTAATTAATTAAAAATTCGTTAATTAACTTTTTAATTAATGAAAATAGACATATGGTTCCAATTAGAAACTTGCTCAGCGTCATCGAAAACCCCATAAATCAGTCATTTTCAGAAAGACTTTGAGCGCGTGAGAAGCGTAGTAGTGCACTAAAGTTACCACTCGTGGAGCAGGTACAAGGCTGGGGCTACATAACAGACAGAAAAATCGCGCGGGCGCCTTATCGCAACCTCAAGCTTTGCACCTGCTCCACGAGCGGTAAATTCAGTGCACTACCACGCTTCTCACGCGCTCAAAGTCTTTCTGAAAATGACTGAATTAGGGGTTTTTGATGGCGCTGTGCAAATTTCTAATTGGAACCATATATGTCTATTTTCATTAATTAAAGAGTTAATTAACGAATTTTATTTAATTAGCCGGCTGATCATTGCGATTAGTCCCCTACAATATGTCCCCCTGGCCGTATAACTCACCTCCACAAGCGGCATAAGTGTAACTTTCACGGCGTTTTTAAACAAATCTGTTAAGCTTAAAAAAAACACCCTGTATAAACACCGATGAGGTTTTCGAACACTGATTACCTGAATGATGGGGGAAAATCAAGTTAATTTCTCAGATGCAACATCTGAAGAGTTTCGTTTTATTGGAGTACGACTCAATAACAAAAAAGAAAACCAGGGTAAATATGTGATCATATTCCCAGGTGCTTTTGCAACATAGTTTGCAGCGTATGTTCTCAAGGTGCTTTTCATTTACCTATTCACGATAACAAAGAAAAAACAGTAGATATATTATCATCTTCGTCGTCACATGCGATCGTTTTCTCAGATACGTCTGTAGTATGTTCTTAAGGACATGCATACATTTTTCTTACACGCTTAGGCCTGAGAACCATTTCATATGTCGTCGCAACTACGTCTCAAAAGTGGCATTCACTGGCTGCGATAGCTGAGTCCGTTGTTGCCGAGCGCGGGCTGAAAGCAAGCATACAGGACTACCTTGCTCGAAATGAAACTTAATTATTTATCAAATATATTTAAGTCAACCTTAAAGTAAGCCCGGCCAAAACTAGCATAACCAGTGAATAAGTCATTGGGTTTAATAAGAGTGACTGATTTCATTTCGTGCAAGTCAGACCAGATGACTTCTGAACGCGGTGGAGCGAAAGCTCGCGCTGCAGAACCCAGGGATCCTGGGTTCAATTTCCGCCCCTGCCCGATCTGGATGAGCATCGTACCGGCGTGTGGTCGTTTATCACTACTGTGTGACGCACGTTAAAGCCCAGGCTAGCAGTCGTACTGCACTGGCTAAATTGCTTATCTACAGTGGGTAACAATGTCGCCATGTTCAGGCAGACTAACCTCCTGCTGTATAAACAACTAACGACAAATTTTACTTTTTGACTATGTTTGACTGCGTTAGTGCAACTTCTCTCGTGCTGCACGAGAAAGAAAAAATGTTCCTTCGGGGGTTAAATTTTCGGTGAAGTAGGAAGCAAAAAGAAGAAAAGAGAATATTTCCCTCAAGTTGGGTTCCTAGTAGAAGAGGAGGAAAAAGAAAATCAGTTGTTAGTCCCACGGTGTGTATGGTCTTTTCTTTATGTGTATGTTTATTCTAGTTCAGCTGGCCTTACCTGAAGTAGTTGCTTTAAAATAAAGTATATCTATCTCTCTCTACCTGAAGTATGAACGAACTAGCTCAACTTAAGCCTGTTACCGTTGCTTGTGCTTTTCGCTCAGCCAAATCGCTTATATGGGGTGCACTCAAATGAAAACACAATCGTGTTGAATCGTGTAAGAGTATTTAGAATATTTATCGATCACGCCGCTGAACTTGCATCGCTCGAAGAACTTCCTTTTGTGAGCGTCTTCTCTGCTTGAGTTTGTTGGAAACACAGCCACTTCGATCCGAGGCAATCGATGATAGCGTTGGTGACATCACCAAGTACGCGACTCACAGAGCACTGGTGAACACCAATGTTTTCGTCGCTCCCGACGGTTCCCTGGAAGCCGCCAGCGGCGTAGAAGCGTAGAGCTGCGAGGACTTGTTGTTCGACCGTCAGCACACGGGGCCCTTCGCGACGCCGCTGGAGCTTTCCGCGAAGCTGGTCGCACAGCCAGCGAGTCACACCTTTGGTCAGCCGCTATTCGCCCACAAACCTCGCATCGCTCGTCTCGAAAGCATCCCGGTGATCTCTAAAAACTCGATCCGCTGGCGAACCCAACAGTAGAGATGCATATGTTAGGGTCGCCATCTTTACGATGCAGATTGATCTCTGGCTTCGTCTCGACCACTCAGTTAACTGCATCGTCAAAGTGCATCGTGACGACATTTTGACGTCACCGCCAACTGCATCATTTTACGAGCATAGCTCGAACTGTCTATCTATGCTGGAACGCAAACTCACATGATGTAGAAAACTGCATCGGGCACCTGATTGGCTATTCTCTCGGGTCACGTGACATGACGTTGAAATGTAGTTTTTCCCTATGCAGTTCGAGCTATGCTCGTAAAATGATGCAGTTGGCGGTGACGTCAAAATGTCGTCACGATGCACTTTGACGATGCAGTTAACTGAGTGGTCGAGACGAAGCCAGAGATCAAACTGCATCGTAAAAGATGGCGACCCTAACATATGCATCTCTACTGTTGGGTTCGCCAGCGGATCGAGTTTTTAGAGATCACCGGGATGCTGTCGAGACGAGCGATGCGAGGTTTGTGGGCGAATACCGGCTGACCAAAGGGGTGACTCGCTGGCTGTGCGACCAGCTTCGCGGAAAGCTCCAGCGGCGTCGTGAAGGGCCCCGTGTGCTGACGGTTGAACAACAAGTCCTCGCAGCTCTACGCTTTTACGCCGCTGGCGGCTTCCAGGGAACCGTCAGGAGCGACGAAAACATTGCTGTTCACCAGTGCTCTGTGAGTCGCGTACTTGGTGATGTCACCAACACTATCATCGATTGCCTCGGATCGAAGTGGCTGTGTTTCCAACGAACTCAAGCAGAGAAGGCGCTCACAAAAAGGAAGTTCTTCGAGCGATGCAAGTTCAGCGGCGTGATCGATAAATATTCTAAATACTCTTACACGATTCAACACGATTGTGTTTTCATTTGAGTGCACCCCATATAAGCGATTTGGCTGAGCGAAAAGCCAAGCAATCAACGGTAACAGGCTTAAGTTGAGCTAGTTCGTTCATACTTCAGGTAGAGAGAGAGAGATACATATATACTTTATTTTAAAGCAACTACTTCAGGTAAGGCCAGCTGAACTAGAATAAACATACACATAAAGAAAATACCATACACACCGTGGGGCTAACAACTGATTTTCTTTTCCTCCTCTTCTACTACGAACCCAACTTGAGGGAAATATTCTCTTTTCTTCTTTTTTGCTTCATACTTCACCGAAAATTTAACCCCCGATGGAACATTTTTTTCTTTCTCGTGCAGCACGAGAGAAGTTGCACTAACGCAGTCAAACATAGTCAAAAAGTAAAATTTGTCGTTAGTTGTTTATACAGCAGGAGGTTAGTCTGCCTGAACATGGCGACATTGTTACCCACTGTAGATAAGCAATTTAGCCAGTGCAGTACGACTGCTAGCCCGGGGTCTTTAACGTGCATCACGCAGTAGTGATACACGACCACACGCCGGTACGATGCTCATTCAGATCGAAACGGGCAGGGGCGGGAATTGAACCCAGGATCCCTGGGTTCTTGTTAACACAGAGGTTCGGGCGAGCTGTTTGCTCATGATCTACTGGGGGAACAGCGCACCCGCAAAACAGTCACTCGAGTCAACACACACACAAAAGAAAGAGACACTTACACAGCGCTGTGTAAGTGTCTCTTTCTTTGTGTGTGTGTTGACTCGAGTGACTGTTTTGCGGGTGCGCTGTTCCCCCTGTAGACCCTGGGTTCTGCAGCGCGAGCTTTCGCTCCACGTGCTCCGAGCTGGTGTGCGCTAGCCCACTCGGCGATTCTCCGAAATTCCCTGTAGGGAAAACAAAAACGATGTAGTTTCAACTCAATCGAGCTTCCGCTCTGAACGACGCGATCAAAATTGGCGTCCAGTGAGGTGCCACCCGGAGCCACTAAATCAAGCAGAGTACCGATACTCCATTCTTACTGTCTTGCAGCCGCGCAACCATTTTGTTGACGAGTGCAGACCAGGCGCAACTGGCTATGTTTGCGGTTCAAAAACGCGCGGCTCCCTTAGCTTCAGATACAGTGTCAGGGGTCCGATTTTGGTCAAGATGACAGCAAGAGTGTTCTAGGCTGCTGATTGGACGTGAAGCCGCAGCTTGCGCGTAATCAACCAATAAGATATTTCTGATTAATTTGCGGGTTCACAATCGGGCAAACGTTAAGTGAGACCGTCTCACCAACACACAAATAGCAAGAGAGGTCTCGCGGCCCTTGACGTGCTTGTCCTGAGTACTTCCTCATCTGCCGGTCAATGTGAGCTTCTGTACGGCAGCAGAGCAACTTGAGGTTTGCACAAGAAGCGCGGGTATTGTCAACGGCCTCTAGACGTCAAACAGCAGACGATGTTGTTGTTGTACACAATTTCAGCCCGCGTCCGCATCTCGCTTCGCTGCGACTCTCGATTCGTAGCAGACGATCAACTTTTTCCGATCTGTTAGCAGACGATGTACGGCATTTTCTAGTTTCATATCCGTGCGCGACTGTCGCTCCGTAGCAGACGAACTGCGTTCTCTCGCTCGTGTTAGCAGACGACAAAGCGTCTACGAATGCTATCTATCTTCGCTCGTTTCGCGAGAGGCAGATTGGACCTCGCTCTCGTTTTCCCGGTGACAAGAATCGGAGCCCAGGAAACTCGGGCGATATTCTTTTTCTCCATCGGGGACCGTTGCAACATTTCCGGAGGACGCAAAAGCGTTTCCGGCAATTTCACATAAAGCTTCAGATAACGGGCAACGATGATTTTACGCAGGAGAAATGACTAAGTTGTCGTTAATCTGAAACGTGGCCCTTCTAGTGGCTCTGTACTATACGACTTATATCGT
The DNA here is from genome assembly GCA_037355805.1 of Ixodes ricinus. NCBI lineage: Eukaryota > Metazoa > Arthropoda > Arachnida > Ixodida > Ixodidae > Ixodes > Ixodes ricinus. The sequence continues at coordinate 62,338 of JAZHYW010035019.1, read as the reverse complement.
GTTGTTGCTGCCCGGCTTCACAGAGCTTTAAACGTCAGGACACTATTACGCGCGAATGTTCACGCCTGCCACACGATGTATGCACCGACAACGTTGCTGTCCTGGCCAGACACAGTGCTCCGTGGACATCTCCAGGATGTCCTGACGTTCCATGGACGGCCTGTAGACGTACATCTGTACCGCCTGGGTCAGAAGGAGTTCGTCGAAAGAGTTCTCTAGTGGCCCTGAATTTCGACGATGATGAGACGAGAAGTGAACGCGACGAGCACGCCCAGCACAACTGTCGTGATGGTACCGTAGCTGATTGCGAATCCAAATGTCTGCAAAGAAAGAAGAAACATCGCCAATGACTGCACCGCCATCTTGGTGCTGCGAGCAAAGGAGGCACAGTCGGTGATCGTTATCAATCAAAAAATGCGACTTCCTGAGCGTATACACCTTTACCACAAGGGCGCAGCCATCTTGAATGTCGTCACTACTGGCACGCGTTAAAACATCGTTTTCATCTCTCCGCGCCACTGAAAAGTGTTCACGAAAAATGCGTGATTGTCACACATTCTTGTTTTGCCTCAGCTACATTTTCTCGCATAATCCAGATTGAAATGTTTTATTATTTTTTCATTCCGCATAGCAGATACGGAGTCCTACGTGACTGAGAACGAAAGGAAACGTAAAACGTCTATAGATGTACGGTGCCAGGAAACTCAGGTGGTATCGTTTAGCTCTGTCGCGGGATGTTTTATCAATCCTGGAGGAGGAAAGGGCGTTTCCTGAGATTTTAGATAAGGTTTCAGAGAAATGCATGGCAGACTAATGATTTTAGGCACCTAGATGGCTCGAGTGTCGCTACTCTGTAGCGTTGCTTCCTCACTGGCTCTAGAATAGATAAGTAACAATTAGTGCCGAAACGCGAGCGAGGTGATCTAGATGCTCAAAGGGACATCCAGACAAACCAATTCAGTTCGCAATTTCACGACAGATACTTTAGGTGTTATATTTACAGTCGCAGACGGGAGAAATGCCGGTTCACACAGTCCCGTCTGCTATACGTTACGTTATGTTACGGGAGTTTACGTCTGCTTTTGTCAAGAGTCGCCGAAACACAAGTCCTTCGTGTGAAGCGCGACAACCAATTGAAGGAGTATAGCCTTGTACGTGACATTCAAGGATGAGGGGAGGAGGAGGAGGAAAGAAGGAGGAGGAAGGGAAGGGTATGGAGAGTCCCTCCCCTCCTCCTCCTCTCCTCCTCCTCTTCTCCTCCTCCTCTCATCCTCCTTCTCCATACCCTCCTCTCCTCCTCCTGCGTACCCTCCCGTCACGGTATATCGCAAAATCAAAATACCTCAAGAGCTGCGTCCTAATTTCGCATTACAGATATTTGTAAACAACGTCTTTCACTGTTTTCGTCTATCCGATAGGAAATAGTGGACGGAAACGTACACACATTACTTTCTTTTACAACGACATGAAAAAGAAAGCAGAATTCTACGACGAGTAGGCAAAATCACGTGAAGAAATTTGCTTTTACCAGAAGTTGCAGCGGTACCTTCGTGATGTAGTTGATCATTTGAAGTCTGTCTTCGGTGGGACGGATGCACTGCAATCAAAAGAAAACAAAGAGGGCGTTCTAATTTTCAGCCTCGTCTGTTCGAGGCCTGTAAATGCATCTAAATGCATCTAGTAAACTCTTTTCACAAGTTCATCAAGCAACACTGCCGGTCGACATATGTTGGACAACGCTTCCCGAGTGAAGCGTGTGATTGCATCAGAATTCTCGCCAAGTGTTGACGTAGCATTCGTGTCCAATCTACAAAGACCCGAATCCCGAATCCGCACCAAATGCTGACGCAGCACTTATTGTCCAATGAATGCTCCAAGTGGATGCCCAAAATGTGGAGGTCTATGAACAGCGCCTGGAAGGCGGCACTTCTTCAGAATTGTTCATTGAGCGGAGAAAGCGCACGTCTCTAATCCCCGTGCCAACAAAAAGTAAAAAAAAAAAAACAGAGCTTGTTTTAATTACACGGGACGCCAAGGAACCGGTCGGGCTTCGAAAGCAAAGAATACTCCGCTTCACCTCACGAGGTACCGCAATGGACGCTACGAGCCACCGGAGCCAAACCATAGCCTGGTTGGAAGCAAAGTCACTGAATCCTGGGAAAGTAGCGCCATTGCCTTCGCTACCTGCTAGACGAACACAGACATATACTAACATACAGACGACCAAAACCTCGCTAGGCGATTGGCTAATCTGTCTACGTTGCTATGGAAATCGCCATCTCGGTTCATTCATAGCTTTGGAGCTTCGAGAGGGTCGTTCTAAACCAGTCGCGCCAAGATCACCATGGAGCATCAGTGTTCTGGAAGCGTTCCTCACCAATATAAGCGTCTTCGGCACTGTGTATGCAATCAACTTATCAATCATGCACATCTCCACAGATTTCTTACAATTATATTGTTGTTCTTGCGTATTTTAAAACACTAAACTTATTTTTGAGACATTCTACAAACCGAGACGGAGGTTTCCAAGGACGGACAAACACAAACGTCTCAAATTCAGCAACTACGTTTTTGATCATCACAACTTCTGTCTATAAACAGCCATCCCACCCTCGCATCCTTCCCGATTTCGCACACGCCTCGCCTCGTTATCTGAAGGTCAATCTGTTGTACCCAACTTCGGGGCGGTTCTCCCTTCTTCGACCGGACCCTTACGGACCTTCTCAGAGTTACGTTGTCTTCACTTATTTTTCAGTGCCTCCAAGCACCGACACAGCATGCACTGGTGGTACGAAGATGTACACTTGTTTCGCCGGTGTGTCGATAGCAAAATCTCGGTGTACAAGAAACGTCTCCATAAAGCTAGCCTGTCATCAGCGAATTTAGATCGGCTCACCAAGAACGGAGGTGTCAAGGAGAAATTGCTTATTTCACGGATCAAAATGGCGACCATACGGGGAGCTTGGCGCTACTTTCCCGGGATCGAGTGACTTTAGTTGGAAGGAGCCGCGAAGTGTTTGAAGTCACGTGGCACGCGCACAGCGCTGGACTGGCTCAGCGTGGCTCGTAGCATTCGTCGCTGTGCAATGGAAAGCCGCAGTCACGCTGTTCCAAACATCACATAAAAGGCCGCGGTGTTCGCGGCAGACATGGTGACAGCATATACTGCGGATATGCATGTTCGAAGCACATCTGCTTCGTACGTGTGTATTCTTCCATCTGCACGACAGTTCAGAGCATGATCAATGTGATCGTCATACAAGGAAGAACTCAGACAGTGTGTACAGACTGTCCTTTTGTACGATGCGTTAGCAGTGTAATCTCAGTACACGTCGCGGGACCTTAGTCGCGGGAGCTCTGAGCAATACGCGGCACTGCGAGGAAACTGACGCGTGTTTGCGAACTTACGCTGCTGAGACCCTTGTCCACCCCTAAAGCTGCACTGGTTTTCTTACATGCGCTATCAGCAATGTCTTCTTTGTGTCATGCTTAGTAACGAGTTGGACGTAGTCTGGTAGTGGGCGACGGCAGCGACGGAGTTTATAGAGTCCCAGCGATAGAGCAGTCAAGAAACATTCAATGAACGTTGTTTTCTAAACCCTGGAAATATGAGAACCGGTTGTACCGTTTCCTGGGTTCTTCGCTTTATCCTCCAGCACTGACTTGAAACTTGGACTTCCTGGAAGCCCCAAAGTGGCAGTCAATGTTTCGCCAAAAAGTAACAACTTTTTCCGCACTCTCTGAAAAAAGTTAAATCTCTTTAAAAACAACATCAACAACGTCGACTGCCATTTTCGGTTCTCCAGGAGGTTTCTTTATGAAGTCCTTTCCGCCAACTTCGACTATCTTCTCGCTTTGTGTGACCGTCCGGTGGGGTGTACCGTGAGCCGTACCTTGAGCATTCGGATGCCCTCCACGTTGACCTCAGCGATGCAAGCGCAGACAATGAGGAGTACGGTGAGGGGGCAGACGAACTCGATCACCTGGCAGAAGGACGCCGGCTGGTGCAGCCACGCGACGAGCATGGCCGAGCACCAAGCCACCACCAGGGCCAGCAGGCTGGCCACCCATCGCTGCAGAGCTATGCCCGACAGGCGCAGGCGGCACTGGCACGCAAAAATGACATATAATTTTTTCAGGACGAACCGATTTTTAAAGAGGCAGTTTGGAACTGCCCATTACTCGGAAAAAGTAGCACGTAAGCAAATATGGGAGGCGGTCAAACGTTACAGCGTGAATACACGAAACCTGTCCACCGTAAGCCTCGCTCCGCCCTGCCCCTCCTCCCCTTTTTCTCTCTCTGCTCCCGTAAACCAGGCGATGTGGCCTCCATAAAATCGCGCCGATCAGTGCCAAAATTGGCCTGTTGACTTACTTCACAAGCTATTCTATATACGCAACCTCAGCTGAATCTCGTAGTCGTCCCTATAGGAATACGAACGCTAAACAGCTTCATTTGCCAAATGTCTAGACCAGTGGCTCTCAAATAGGGGTCCGCGGACCCTTTGGGGTCCGCGAAAGCATTCTAGGGATCCGCGGAGCCCTGCCTCATCAGTCAAGCCCGGCAATAAAAGTTGTCTTTTCTTAGGTCAAGAAGAAATGTTTCAGTTTTTGGGCGAGTTTTCTCGTGCGTATTTCAATAAGAGAGGTCTACATCACATTAGCCCTTAGTTATATTCGTTTATTCAATAATTATTATAGTTAACGTACACATTTCCCCTCCCTCACCACGAACGGGGTCCTCCATCATCTCCGCCGATCCACAAGGGGTCCGCGAAACATCGATGGTTGAAAACCAATGGTCTAGACCATACAAAACCTGTCTTCTTGTTCCCTTCTCTCAAGTCTCAACCATGGTGGCTCCAACATGAAATCCAGAACATACCAATTTAAAAAAGATTTGCCCTCATCAACTACGCAACGCAAAAACCTCGAGGAGTACCGTATCATTCGGTTACACCCACACTGTAAAAAATAACCGTAAGTTAACAGCCTTTTTCATAACTGGAAAGCGCCGTAAGAGGCGCGCGGGAAAACCACCGTAGAAGCGGCATGACGGTACGAGTCAGTAAATGTACAGCTTCACATGGTAAAAAAACCGGAAGTTCATAGCCTTTTTCAAAACTGGAACGCGCCGTGAAAGGCGCGCGCGCTCAAAATGCCATAGAGGTGACATGACGGTACGAGTCAGTAAATGTACGACTTCACAAACTTTTAGTTGAGGTCTGTGTTCCCTCTTCTTTGAAGTAAAACACATAACACACGCCACATTTCCTCTAGGGATAGTTTTCTTGTTGGCAGATGTGTCATATTTCGTGCCATTAGTGCGAATGTGGGGAACTCTTTCCTTGGGTCGTGCACCAAGGGCAGTGCAGTGACTGAGAGCATGGGCGTACCAACCGGGGAGACAAGGGGGCACATCCGCCCCCACCCAATTCTCAGAGTGGGGGGGGAGGGGCAAGGCATGTGATTTGCCCCCCCCCCCCTGAACCAGCCGCCACTGTGCAGGAGAAACACTGGCCGGCAGCGCCCGAGGGATACCAAGGGCACCGCTCCCGGCACTAGGGAAGGGGGGCAGGTTTGCCCGCCCCCCCCCCCTTAAAAACAAGCTGGTACTCCACTGACTGAGAGTTACGGTTTTCTGCCACGCTGCTACGGTTCAAGTTACGGGGCAAACCGTAGGGCCTCATGACTGTCATGCTTGTAATGCCTAGTTACTGTTGCGACCGTGATACAAGACAACGGAAGATTGTACCGACATCAAAAATTTGCGGTCAATTGGTAGTACTTTGACGGGATTATTTTTAACAGTGCACAAACGGAAGACATCCACAAAACACTCGGTTCGTAGCATACAACGATGATTGTTGACAGTCCACACATGCCTGTCTTGCTGAATCATTTGCGTTGCATCATCAAGCTTCCCGGCGGCTAGCAGCAACATAAATTCAAGAATGGCTTGTGGCACTTTTTGTTGGGTTCATGGCTGACCGCGTTTGACGGTTCGGCCACCTCGCGGAAGGAGATGGCCAGCGTACGAGCAAATATGGGCGACCTGGATGACAAGCACTCCCTGTCTCTGCCAGCAGCGGTCTCCAAGTGTAACGTGCATGCACTGCTTGGTGTGCAGGCAAATAGAACCCGTCCATCTCCTGTTACATGACAGCTTATACCCGTGCCACACGGGCAAGTCGAATGCCATTTACAACGAATGACATTTGAACGATCGGCCAATCAGCGCGCGACACTTTGAGCGTGGGGCGTTCCATTCGCGACGGATCGCGAGCCGATTCGTCGATCACACGAATGTCATTCGTTGTAAATGGCATTCGAGTAGCCCGTGTGGCACAGGTATTATTTATACTATGCCAGGGATGAGTCTCCGCCTTGTGAGTTAATGTTTTGTCTTTATTTTTAACGTTTAAGGTTTGCCTACTGATGTCCCACCTCTGTGTAAAGCCTGGTTCAGACAGTTGCGTTTGACTGCGTCTGACTGCGTTGCAGCTGTGAGAAACCAGGAGATCCCTGCTGCTTATATCGCGTGCCAAGATGATTCCTTGAATTGGATTCCACGCTTCATACGAAGCACAGATGTGCCGGTGACTCACTTTCGGTTCTCGACGCAACGCAGTCAAACGCACTCAAACGCTAGCGTCTGAACCGGCCTTAGTACTGCGGATCAGAGCAATCCTATCCTGGCGGTGGCGCATTGGTGGAGGTTGTGGGAATCCGTCCGGCGGCCGTTCTTCCGGCCGCCTCCCGCCGGGATCTCCAGCGCCCGTGCGGTCAAGGCCACGACGGCGAGAGGCCGGCGACTCCTTTCCCCGACTCCTCTCCCCGCTCCTCCTGGGTCACGTCGGCGACCCCCGGCTGAGCACCCGGGGAAGACCCTCGCCCCTCTGGGACCACGTGGGGGCCCCTGCCTGGGGCCTCCCGGGAGTCGACAGCCAAGGCTGGCGTCCCTCTCGGCGGCCCGTCTGGAGACCTAGTCGGGACGCCAGGGCCATCTGGCAGAGAGCGGCTCATGGCGGGGCTGAGAACACTAGCCCTAGTGTTCTCGGGGCCGTCGGCTAAGAACAACGAACCCAGTGTTCTCGGGGACATGCCGTGTCGGTGCGCGTGGTTATAAAAGGGACGCTCTGGAACGAGAAAGGGCAGAACCCGGAAGGCAGAACTGGGAAGGCAGAACCCGGAGGGCAGAACTCGGAGGGCGGAACCCGGCGGAGACGAACTAGGGGAGAACCAAGGCAGAACCTGGCAGAACCCGGACGAACCACAGCGCACCACCGCAGCACACCAGAGCCCGGACGAGCCCCGCGCTCTCACACCGCCATATCGATGGTTGAGCCTCACGGCGGAAGTTCCTCTTTCATTTCGTTAGTCTCCAGTCGCCTCGGTGGCCCCGAGGCGAGAGCGCTGGCCTACGGATCCCCATGTGGCGGGTGCTAATCCCGGCCGAGGTGCCCGCAATCTGACGGAGGCGTATTGCGGAGGAGGCGCCGTGTAACCGAGCTTTCGGCTGCACGTCAAAAGATCCCCAGGTGGTCCAAATTAATCCTCAGTCCTCCGCTGGGGCGTGCCAGATGCCCGTCGTTGATTTGGCACGTAAAACCCCCAAACTTGACTCTTCGTTCGTCTCTGGAGGAGCGGCGGCTATAGCGCGCGCTCTTGCAGTGCCGCCGGATACAGTACGGCTCTCGGCCGTGGTTGGGTTCGCGTTGGGACGTGAGGGCGTAGGGAGCGTATTAATCGTGCAGAGGCCTAGATTAAGAGTGAAATTGTAGATTAAGGGGAGAAACGACAGATAGGAGGGAAGGAGCTGTGCTCGTGCAGTGAAAAGCTGCACGAGGGAGTGGCGGTCTTACGATGATGTGACGAGTTCTTCATAGTTTTATCCTGTACAGATGCGCGGTTGGCCCGGGAAAACGTACGGTTCACGTCGGCGGCTACGTGCCCGGGAAGCCTAGAAATTATGGCAGCGGCATGGCCGTCGGCGGCCTATAACTGTTGTGCGTTGGGTCAGCCCGTCGCTGTACAGACGGCAGCCTTTGCATGAATGGGTAGCGGGTGTTGGAATGCGGCGGTAAATGCGGTAGACACTTCGACGGTGCGGAAACTGTTATGCAGGGCAAATATGGTTTATTAGCTCGTCCATTTCCGAGACCGGCCGGTTAGATTATTTGGCATTTCGGTATCGCGCTCTTTGCACGGAAGTTGAAAGGTGCGCGTGTGGGATACTTACATTGTTCGAACCCTGCCTGTCTTTACAGTCGCAGGAAGACTTTTCAGTTTTGCGGCGTGTTGACTTGGTTGGGGGCGAGCCCTGTGCGTATATCCCACTGCGTTAGTATGAGGGCACGTTGCTCGGATCGAGAACGTCGAAGAGTCGCGAGACGCGTTGACGGCGTACCTTTATTGCTCGAACCCGGCCGGACTTGACATCAGCTGGAAGACTTTTTAGTCTTTTGTTATGCGGTGTCGGGGTTTGGCCGGGGGGGAGAACTCTAACGAGCGCTGAGGCGCTTGTCGCGGTTGTCGAGCCCGTGCGGTGTTCGGTGCGGACCGCCGTTACGTGCTCGTCGCTCCTGTTGGGAGGTCACCTCCGAGCAGTGAAGCGGTAACGTCTGGTACATGCCCGGACGTTATGGACATAGCCGTGTAAATAGGTTGTCCAATAAGATCTGCTGTTCGCACGATCTAGATACTGTTTCCTTTGTACTGGTGTAAGTGGCCGGTATCACAGAACAACAGCCTCTCAGTAAGGTGATTATCCCTTCTGATGAAGGCGTGCTGCGCAGGCTTGGCTGTAGCGTGTTTGCAGTTCGGGTGTCGCAAACGCCGAGTGCATGGCTGCCCGTCTTGGGTAATTGCAGCTGTTTGCAGCGTGCTTTTTTCCGTAGCTATTCCGTGTCGCACCTCGCGAACGTTGCAGGATTTGTGTCCGTCTCCGTCTTACTGGAGGTTATCGTTAGTTTTTTTAGGTTTTGTGCGTTCTTCGAAAGTGTGCTAGAAATTAGTATTGTTGTCAGAGGTGTGCGGTTCTGACGCTCTGGTAAATTGTTTTCTGTTTTAAAAGAATGCGGCAGGGCTTTATAGGAGCAAGCGTTGTATAATGGACGTATGTACGATTTGAGTATATAGAAAGTGCTCATACCTGTTCGCGGAGGAATGGTTTTCTCTTAAAGGGAGACTCAAGCGGTTTTTGGGGAAGCTACTTTTTGGTGCGATGGCGTTAAGGAAGTGTCAGTGAATGAGTATCTTCAGTTTTAAAAGGCAGAACCGCCTATTAATCACGCAGGAATAAAATACGTGCGGACTCTTTCCTGTACTTGCGAGGACCAATGAAATTATCGTATGTTTGAAAATTTTGGCGGCCTTTGTAAAGTTTCGCTAAAGAAACAATTTTCAGTTTATTTAAACATGTTGTGCATGATAATTTCACAAGACGTAAAATAGTTCTAGTTTAGAATACGCGATACTGCAATTATCGTTTCACAAACAAGGGACTACGTTTTCTCCTTGCCTTCCTCCGCGGGGGTGAATTTCCCGTTCCCCCGGGATGCGCGGAAGCGCACGTATCTGCGCGCACATGGCGTCGCGGTTGATCATCGACGTGGACGGCGTGGTGAAAGCTCATCGTTCCGCGTAAAAGCGCTATCCTTGACTGTGAATTTTCGTCGTGTGTCGTTATGATAACCCAGCACGTACTAGAAGGGAAGACCCACCTACTCGTGCGGCGATGCCGTGGCGGCACTCTCAAGACAGCAGAAACGCCCGTGCCGTCGTGTTTGTTTACTTCGACTACAGTGGTGCTTTCAAGCATTTGTGTCCTCGAACATCGCCCGGATTTCTTATTTGGCGCATTTCATGCGTGTGCTCAAGTTCAAGGTATTACTGGCGCGTACCGTATAAAGGACGCGAAGTTTCACGCGTTTTCATCACCGGAGAAAAGTTATTAGTGTTAGCAATCCTGAACGATTGCAATGTCTATCTGATCACGAAATCATATTTCTACGTTGCTATATCGCTGCTAAGATTACATTGTCTTTTATAATCGTAGAAAATGCGTGTGGCGATATTTGTACTATTGCAATGTCGTGTATAGAGTCGTGATCGTCCAAGACGGCGTACGGCATCTTTTTATTTTCTTTTTTTCATCCACTGTACCCTGCAAGCCGATCAAGAAAAATCAATAATAAAGCTTTAGGCTATAGAAAACTGTCTGTCTCTCTTCTGTTACGGCATTGAGTAGCAGTGCGTCCCCTTTTTAGAGGGGCCGCTGAAACAGCTGACGGCGACCCGCTGTGCTTGTAGTAATTGCAGGTGTGTACGCGCGGCGCAGAGCTGTCGTTCCGGTCGCTCCGGTTGCAACGGACGCAGTCGTAGGTACGCGCTCGTTGCACATGTCTGAACCAGCCTTCCCCCCGTCCTCCCGAGGCGAAAGTCAACGTGGCGACATCGTTTGACATCACGTAACAGAGGTAACGCTGCGATGTCAAACGTTGGTTTGGTTACGACCTGCCCCAACCGCAAATCGAAGAACGCCCGAAAAGGTCTGCGTTTCATCGTCCTCGGAACCCGAACAGGACTCCGAAGCGCTGCTATCGTCCACATCGCACGTCGGAGTGGCGTCATAGGAAATCATCCCCAGGTCGGCTGTCCGCCGAAGAATTTCAACCTCCAACGGCATCAGGTCCTCGAGCGTAGAGAACGCCGCCATGATCGAAGCTCGAATGACAAAGAGGTTCGGCCGATGCGGCTACCTCCGGATCACTGCGCGACGGAACGTCGTCCAACGCCATTGGCCCGAGATACTTTTGATAAGCGTGCGAGGACCAATGAGAGTGGTTTCGTTTTCGGATGGATCCGAGGTTTGGCGGCCTTCAATTACATTTTATTAAAGAAATAATCACCGTATGACTATACTATTTGGTTTTTAGGGATACTTGGGGCGTCTAAATTCAGCTGTCATCATCAAAACACGAACTCAAAAACCACTTGAGTGTCCCTTTAAGTACCTCTCGAATGTGTAGCGTGACGTTCCTGATGATTGCCTGCCTGTTGGTATTGAAATGAAGAGTTTTATTTTTATTTCGTGGCATGTCTAGCGATCGAAAGATTTCGTTTTCGTCGTGCCATTTGATACAGCGTGCCTGTATTTGTTTTTGCGCGATTCGCTGTTTGGAATATTTGGCATGGAACTTAGAAGCGAACTTCAGGAGCCGGCGTGTATTGTGTGCCTAAGTTTCCGGGCGTGTTGAGCTGTGGTGCTCCGGATTGGTTCCTGGACCGTCCGCCCCCTGCCGAACAGCGCCCACCGCAGTCCGGGCCTTGAGGGGGGGGGGAGGTGTGGGAATCCGTCCGGCGGCCGTTCTTCCGGCCGCCTCCCGCCGGGACCTCCAGCGCCCGTGCGGTCAAGGCCACGACGGCGAGAGGCCGGCGACTCCTTTCCGACTCCTCTCCCCGCTCCTCCGGGGTCACGTCGGCGACCCCCTCTGCGCCCCGCCGGGAGCCCAGCCGAGGGTTCGATTGTCTGAGCACCCGGGGAATACCCTCGCCCCTCTGGGACCACGTGGGAGCCCCTGCCTGGGGCCTCCCGGGAGTCGACAGCCAAGGCTGGCGCCCCTCTCGGCGGCCCGTCTGGAGACCTAGTCGGGACGCCAGGGCCATCTGGCAGAGAGCGGCTCATGGCGGGGCTAGGAGAACACTGAGCCCTAGTGTTCTCGGGGCCGTCGGCTAAGAACAACGAACCCAGTGTTCTCGGGGACATGCCGTGTCGGTCGCCGTGGCCGTGGTTATAAAAAGGGACGCTCTGGAACGAGAAAGGGCAGAACTCGGAAGGCAGAACCGGAAGGCAGAACCCGGAAGGCAGAACCCGGAGAGACACGAACTCGGAGGCGGAACCCGGCGGAGACGAACTAGGGAGAACCAAGGCAGAACCTGGCAGAACCCGGACGAACCACAGCGCACCACCGCAGCACAGCAGAGCCCGGACGAGCCACAGCGCACCACCGCAGCAGAGCAGAACCCGGACAGACGACAGCGAGCACGGACTGGGGAAGACGACGGCCGGACGGACGACAGCGACCACGGACTGGGGCTCTGCGGCGACGTGAGTCGAAGTAAACGTTTCTGACCACGCAGTGTGTTGAGTGACTTCTTGGGGAGCGAGCGAAGCACGACCCGATCGGGCGTTGATAGAGAGACGAGCCCACAAGGTAGACAACGAAGATGCGTGTTCTGCCGTAAATCGCTCTGCAGGACGGAAACTCTAGCAGCCAGGGGTTGAGATGCCGCGACAAATGCGACGCCGGCGTCTGCTTGCCTTCTCCGCCCTTACTGCTAGCACCAACCGCCAGGATGCATGGAGGGTAGTCGGAGACGCGTTACCGGCATCATAGCTGTACGGTTAATACTGACACAACAGGTTTTTGCCTGTTTTGGAAAAGCAGCGGGAAAACAACATGACCGCCAGTTCGCGGTAAACGATTTTAGCTATTCGGTTAGCTAAAAGACACGTGTCTCCTCTTCCCGCGCCCACGCGGAAGGTTCGGGAGGCGGGCGGAGTAAGCTGCGATTGTCTAACGCTTGAAGCACTGCACGATTAAGGCCTGGTCGCACATACACCACAGCACTACCTCAGTACAATTACTCAACGTGACAAAATGGAGTTCAGCTTGCTGATTCAACGCCGATTTCGCGCTGTATTAGTAATTGAGTGCTGAGACAGCGCTGCGTCGGTGCTAAGTATACGTTCAAGTCAGGGCGGCGTCAGTATTGTTCTTTGTCGATTTAGCGGTGCGATGTGTGTCAAATGCTCCCTTAGCACACGAAGAATACCGCTGAAATCAATCAATCCACCCTTTTCAAAAATCGCAGGTTCAGGAAGTTTGGGCAGAGAACGCGTGTGCACAGTATACGATTGCTGAAAAGCCCCTCGCTCGAAACCCTGGCATGGTCGGTCGTTTTCTTTCCAAAAGTAAAATGAGCCATAATTTTGAAAATTGTGGGGACACTCAAAATTTTAGGAGCAAGTTGCAGCTACAAATACTCACCGATATTTTCCAATATATGCGGAGTATTTCGGCAACGGAAAGGGTTCGGCAGACCTGAGACACTTCGGAGTTTGCAGAGTCGCTCATCTGGGAAGTCAAGGTATTCACTTGCTGCAAGAAAGCAAGCAAAAAGGAATTTCATTGTGCCGTCTGGCCTCGTTTATGTGTACTTTCAGTCTTGAGTTTGTTTCTTTCATTTTTTTAAACTAATACATTCAATATAAAAAAACAATTATCCTTAAGATATTTTTACCTATTCTCCAATGCCGAAGCCCATGCGCGGTACCGTCATTTATACCATTTTATCTTTTATTGTCAAGAACACGGCCAAGCAGATGATCCGAGCATAGTGTATTGTTTGCAATGCCTCTAGGATTGCCGCTAGCGCAAAGCTTCCGCCAGCGCCTTCATTCCTCGGGAGGGAACGTAATGGAAGGTAATGGCTTGTGTTACAGCCCCACTTTAGAAGCTGGTCACTGCTTCGGTCCCAGCTTCAAGAATATCAGTCGTCCCTTGGGACTTGTTGGGAAAATGAGGAGTCAGATTTCCGATGTGATGGTGGTGATAGCAAGAGTATGCGCTTCAAACTTGGCCACGCATGTGGCAACATTATGTTGGGGTTTTCTGCCCAAAATATACAGGGTGTCCCCCAAGAACAATTTATAGGTATTTTTGTTTTTGTTTTTCACCGCAAAAATAAACTACGCGTTGCCGAACGCTCATTCTCTGCCCAAAGGCAGCGCTATAGAGGTTCGAACCAGATGCCATAGTTCCAGCACTAACCGATATTTTATTCAAAAGTTATGTGATTTTATGAAACTTTCAATGGGAAAATGTTGACCAACGGAGCTCTCGAATACATGGTGCTCTATGGCGCCAGAAACCGAAAACGGGCAAAAATGGGCCCCATTTTCCCATTGAACTTTTCAAAAAATCATTTATAACTTTTGAATAAAATATCAGTTCGTACTGAAACTTTGGGTATCTGGTTCGAACCTCTAGCACTGCCTTTCGACGGAAAATGCGCGTTCGGCGATGCGTAATTAATTTTTGCGGTGAAAAAAACTGTGCAAATGTTTTTGGGGCACCCTTTTCTGGAGGGCGCCGATGAGAGCGCACGACACGAGAGCGCTGAACAACAGCTGCAGTAACTAAGGTGCCTTTCGCCGTAGCAGAACGTTCATGTATCGAATCATCTTTTGTAGTAACTGGGTTGTTATACATTGAATTAAATGTCACGCGACAGCCAGCACTGCACAATATCCAGCTTCATATTTTGCCATGAATTATAGTCATGAAAGAACGGATTGAATTTCTAGCGCGCTCCAAATTCGACGTTTTCGCGACAACTGCAAGAATTAAACATGATAATGATGTAACACTTGCGCGTATGTTTAATCCCGAAAAAAAAAACTCATCGCTAAACCGATTTTTTTTTCCACCCATATTAATAGGTGACCCGATTTTTTTTTTTTCTGGGAGACAAAAATGTAAAGTAGGAGCGAAAATAGTGATTAATTTCAAAGAAGCTCTCTATGAGTGGCAGCAATGACAGCTGTGCGGTAATGTATTGAGTTATACTCCATTTCACCTTATGTTTTACCGCAGACAAGGCTAGCAGCGCGAGCTCATAGCGTTGGGAGCTACCTTAGCAGAGCTTGTGCCGCCGAGATGTGCCCCAGAGCAAAGAGCTCGCGCTTCTAGCCTTTCCTGCGGTACATCGAAGTGTTTGAAGACCCTAATATCGATCATTCCCAAGGCGCGAACATGCGCTCGCGTGACGCGCGCTCTAATCACACGTGCTTTCATGCCGCGGCGCTCTCCTGTCGCGCGCTCTGGTGCGCTCTGGTTCTGGTGTCGCGGCGCTGTGCTGTCGTGCGCTCTGCTGTCATGGCGCTCTCCCGTGGACGCTCTAGTGTCGTGCGCTCTCGTGTTGTACAGACCCCTGTATATCGGGTGAATAGGTTAGGGTTAACGAGATCGTCCAAAAGACTATGAAAGCATGGACACTGTTCGCTCTTGCTCGGTGAAGCATCGCCCTATCAACAACATAAACTGAGGTCTCATTCTCGAACTGGTTTACCCAAACAGTATGTTTGATTTTAACTTGAACATATTTATTAAACGCAACCTGTGAAAAGTACACTATTAGGTCTGTGCAGGTGAGTTACACGGCCAGGGGGGGGGCGTAGAATATAAGGAGCTGATCGCCACAATGTGTCAATTATTTAACTAAAATGTGTTAATTAGCTTATCTATGAGTAAAGATAAACATTTGGTTCGAATTAGCAAATTGTTGAGTGTTATCGAAGACAGTGCACTTCGTCAGTAAATTTCAGAGTCGTAGCGCGTGGGAAGTGCGGTGGTTCACTAAGTGTGTCACTCGTGCAGAAGGCTCAAGGCTGGCGGTGTGCAAAGGCGGTCAAGCAGTTTTTCCGCATCATCCTGCCTTTGTACCGCCAGCTTCGCGCCTTTAGCACGAGCTGTAACTTTAGCGTTACCGCGTTTCCCACGCGCTCAAAGTATTTTTTTAATATTTAATAAGTTAGTGGTTTCGCCACGTCGAAAATAAGCAGTCAGCTATTGGCTTACAGAGTGAACAGCAGCCACGGGGCTGTGTAGAGGCGATCTTCCCGCTGATGACCCAAAAACCGAATTCCAATGTCTCCATTCTCCGGCATATTGTTCTCGATCCAGATGCTCTCTGAAACGAGAAGAAAGAGGGAGTTGAAAGAAGAACGAGCGCGAAGGCGACATGGTGGATACTTGACAAAACAGAAAGTGAGATATGGAACAAGAAGGAAAGCACACACCATATCTCCGAACACGGCAGCAACTACTCTGTTCCTTGCCTGTCTCAGGTTCAGTAATTTCAAAGACAAAGCGCGGGTTTGTATGTAGCTGGCATGCCACGCTTTACTTCGACCTAGCCATGTAAAAATAAATTATGTTAATTTCGGCTCTCTCGTGTTCAGCGAAATAGAATGGCTCGTTCGTTGTCACCGCCATGGCATGAATGTTCTGCTACCGGAGAACAGCTCGGGGCACAAATTGGACACGAGGGCTGCGTCATCGTTCGGCAGGGACTCGTGTTCAATCAGCTAGGATATGGACCCCGTTAATACGAATACCCCGCTATATCGAAACGATTTTGGGGGCGAACTGGATCAATACATGTATTTTTGTCTCGCTATTAGGGATAACTCACATGACGGACGGATTATTGGGGAGCGAAGGTATCCATATTAACTAGGCGTGACCGTACAAGAAATGGGCCAGAGTCCAGGCAATGCATACCCTGACAAATGTCCTCTGAAGTGATGACGGAGCCCGGGAAGCGTCTGGAGTACTGCCTCTCGTGGGCGACGGCATCGGATTCGAGTTCCTTGATGAACCTTCGAATGCCTTGAAAAACAATAAATATATAAATACTATTGTATGTTTCGCGACAATAATCGAAGGTGAACAATGCGCCACAATACACTGTGATAAAAAAAAAAAAACGGCTCGTGAGAAAACGTTGTGTTCCTATATGCCATAAAATAGCCGGTATCTTTGGCAGATACCCCCGCTACAAGTTACGTAACGCGACACTATAACTTTGCATTTACAAGCGACGGTCGTCTCCATTCCTTTTAGACTTAAGCGGCAGCCATTAAAACTACAAGCGGGGTGAAGGTTCTCATTCAGGGCACTAACTTAAGGCTCCGGTCCCACGGAGGCCATCTTGAATTGGTTCGAAACACTGGCGAAATTCTGATGGTCACTCCTATGCCTCAAAATTGGCTCAACACATTTATAGACATATCTGAACAAGTAACCCAAATCAGAAGTCACAATATCTTGTTTTCGCGAAGTTACTTAATATTTAAGTTTGGCCTGAGTGGTTCAGAGGCTCTCCCTGAAAGCGTGACTCAAAGGTTGTAATGTGGGGGCGGTATAGATGTTCCCCGACGGGTTACAAGTTTGATGGTGTGAAATGAACGCTAGGAAAGGTCACGAAAGCAAGTAAATAAATAAATACATAAAACTCGCAAAATACTGCGTCTTTAGATTCCTGCTTCACTCGCAACGTCTACAACATGTCACGTCACCCCACTCGAGAGCGCGGGAATATTTGAATGGTAGTTTTAGCGCAACCTTCCTTTGCCGTTTTCTCAATAGCTATTTTAAATTTAGAAATGACGAATAGCATGCCGGGAAGAGTGAATCCTGCGTATTCCGAAAATGTGTTTCGTTTTGGGTAGCTCTGAAAACAGCTGATGCTCCAATGAATTAATTAATTGAAATGTATTTATATATTTCAAGTTCCGCACAGCGTCTGTGGAGGCAATATGATTGGGGAGGGACAAACAAGTAAATGACGCCACAGAGCATCATCATCATAAAACAGATGACACAAAAGACGCATCATAAATGCCGCAAAGGAAGTTTCAACGTATCGAAGCCCGAGTCCGAAGCTCACCCACCGATGGTGTGAGTTCTGGCCACCGAGACCAGGACGAGGCAGACGAGTCCGTTCCAGAGGAGCGCCAAGGCGGAGAAGAGCAGGTGGACGCCGAAGCGTACCATGCAAAGCTCATGGGAGCCTCCGCGGGGCTCGCATTCGGGCTGGGACGCTTCCAGCCAGGCGCTGTAAGCGTTCACGCCGACAAAGACCGCCCCCACCAGCACCGCCAGCGCCGCCACGTTGATTTTCAGCAAGGTCTTGGAGTGCATGCGGATGTCCTGCGCCGAAGCCGTGCAAGTACAAGACAAGTTTGCAAGCAGCAACGCCTCAGAAGCTGTACTCCGTTGCAGGTTAAGAAAAGTGGGAGAAGCCCCTCACGTAAAGCCCTCCACCCTTTCTGCTTTAGCTGAGGAACGCTGGGGGACCAGGCGAGAGAGCAGTAGAGTCGGTGGCAGGCTAAGAACGTCTTGGAAACCCGAGACCAGGGACAAAAAAGAGGGACGACACACAGAACGGTCTCAAACTCAGCTCCAACTTTTATTTTCCCTTCCTCGTTCGCTCGAAACTCCAGTCCATCACTCGCCCTCTCGCGGACGAGCGAAGAGCCAGAGAAACGGGGACGGTGGCGGAGACGGTGGTAGGGACTACCTTGGTGTTGCTGTTACCACATGGTTCTGGTCGGCGTGTTCGTGAATCATCCATTTTTAACGAAAAAAAACAACAACAACGAGTGCGTACATAAACATTGGTGTGTACCGCTTCGAAACTTTTAAAAATCAACATGCTCATTTTTTAACGCACATCAACATCTCCATCACCTTTGATGCGCTCCTGCCCTGACCGTTTGTACTTGTAGCCAAATAAATAAATCTTACCACACTGGCCAGCGTCAGCGAGCAGGCGCACATGCATACATTCCACTAGAGTGCCTTCATACACATGTAGGCACCCTACATTCCACAGCGATAAAAAAACAAATTAGACAAAACACACAGCACAAGTGACACTCGCATCACCAAAAACCTCTTGGTTGCATATTTTAGAACTGTAGATGCATTACTAATGCAGTTTACTCTAATCGTTTATTTTAATAGTTTCGATTCGGAGTCTTGTAAAATTATTCCTCTATTTTGTTAGTACGGTCGTCTCGTTCCATGCTGGGGCATAGCCTTCACAGTCATTCAAATGTTTAACTATTTACGAATTTTGACGGTTGTAGGTCACTGATGTTTTAATGTTCAGCGATACGGATTGTTAATGCACCTCCTGGTTTGTCCCACGTAGTGATACTCCGCACAGAAGAGGAATGTTATAGACTGCCCCTATCTCGCACTTTACTGCTACCTCTTCCGGTTTTTTCGTTACAACCCACTGTGGCACTCCTGAACGGCGTTAACTTACTTAACTTTAAAGTTGCCTTAAAAACCAGAGATACACCAAAGCGATGTGCCACCGCCTTCAGACTGTGCGAAACCAAATTAAAAGAACAAATGGACCACGACGAAGTTCTTCGGCTGTGTTGTTCTTTCGTGTTCTCCCGAAAATACGATCGGTCAGCCTTCTACATACGTTTGACGCCACTCCTTAGTTGTAACCTGTTGTCTTCAATCATAAAAGTTTCCGCTATGACGATGTCCGCATGATTTCTTCAGAGAGCTTTCCAGCACTGCCATCACTATTCCTCTCTTCACTGTTGTGGCATGGCAACTGGAGGAGGTTAACAGCGGCTTCGGCTGAGCGCTCCTTGTACTTCCGGCACAGACCCCTTAGTTCAAATGATCTGAGACCTAAAGATTGTAAAATTCCACTCGTTGACTCTTCTGTCGAATAACTCAACTCTGGAATTGTGTGTTTTATTTAAGATGTTGTCTACAGGGAAACCATCCAGAGCACAAATCAAAATGTGATCGACAGATCTCTTAATAACCAAAGTCCCTTTCTGTACGCTGCCGCCCCCCCCCCCCTCCCCCTCCCCCCCAAAAAAAAAAAAAAAACTTTGCATTTCACTATTCTAGAGCTCTCGGGTAAAGTTCTGACAAGGCTGGAGCAATTACTGAACCGATGCATACACCAGCTCTTTTTGTATGTATTCTTGCCTCACATATCCTACTATAATCGCATTCAAGTAACTCCCCAACAACTCCAGAAAACTCCCCACGTCGATGCCGATACAGATAGAAATCGAATAAAATTCTCTTCTAACCCCGCTTTGATCCCACTTAGCAGCCTCACCTGATTCAGCGGGTAGTGGAGGTCCTTAATGCCCAAGTAAATTAATTTGCAAAGCCTACCATGAAATCTCTCCAACTCACTTATCAATTCATCCGAATGCTTTAGAAATATTGGGTTCACGAGTTCAACTGCCGAGAGACATCTCTGTAAAACCCTTGCCAGTGCTCCCTGCCAAGACCCCATCTCATTCACTTCAAAGTTAAAACCTCAACGGAAAGGCTTGTGATCCTTGAGTAAATAATTCAGAGGGTAAGCTCTGCGTCCTCTCCTCACGTGGTCCCCGTTTTAATTTTTAGAGTGCAGCTCTTGGGGTCCCTTTCCGCTTGAGCGGCGTCGCATCGGCGTCGCCGTCGCCGTCGGCGTAACCGCGAGGTCAGCGACCCAGGTGACCCCCAAGGTCACGTGACCCCCCAAGGTCACGTGACCCCAGGTCCGTGCCCCCCCTCGAAGTCACGTGACCCCCCAGATCACGTGACGCAACCGATGTCACGTAACCCCCCCCAGGTCACGGCCCCCCAGGCCATGTGACCCCGAGGTCACGTGACCCCACACGTGACACCCGCCGAGGTCACGTGACCCCCAGATCACGTGACCACCCATGTCACGTGACCCGCCCCGTGCCTTCCTCCTCCTCAAGAGCTGCGCTTTAATACGGCGTTACAGGGAGTTGTAAACGCCTTTCACTTTTTTCTCACATGATCCCTCTTTTTGTTTGCCCAACCTGAAGGCACTGGCACATCGGCTTGGTGCATCTGTAGCTTTTAAGGCAAATATTAAGTCAAGTAGGTTAACGCCGTTCACGAGCGCCACAGTGCAGGTTGTAACAAAAAACACAGGAAAGAACCAGTAGAGTGCGAGGAAGGGGTAGTTCATAACATTCCGCTTCCGTGCGGAGCTCCAGTATTCTACGTGGGACAAACGAGGCGGTGTATTAACGGCCGTATCGCTGAACATAAAAGATCGCTGACGTCCAACTGTCAAAATTCGGAAATAGTGAAACACCTCAATTGCTGTGAAGGTTATGCCCCCGACATGGAACGAGACGACCGTAGAAGCAAAAGAGAGGAATAATTCTTAAAGAATCCGAATCGAAACTATTAAAATAAACAGTAGAGTAAACTGCATTAGTAATGCATCCGCAGTTCTAAAATATGCAACCAAGAGGTTTTTGGCAATGCGAGTGTCACTTGTGCTGTCTGTTTTGTCTAATGTTTTATTCGCTGTGAAATGTTGGCACAGTTGAGTTTTATTTTTTTCGTGCAAAACTACGTTTTTCTTTGCGCTTGGAAGGGGGTGCAAAGTTAGGAGATCGATGTCACGAAAACTTGGTCACGGAAGTGACGTTACACATATAACACCAGAGCGCCGACCGATTTGCATCTCCGCCCTCCCTGACTGTGCGTCGTGCCTGCTGGTGAGAGCCGCGCAGTGCGCACGCGCGTCTTTTTAGTGTGATAGCAGTCTTTAGCTACTCCACCGGGATTTCTGGGACTTTATGCCCTCCTAATGCGCTGTAGGTATGTGCAGTAGACCATTTCAGCTCACATTCTCGCAATCCTTCACATTCGCACCCACTTGAAAGGACCTGACGACCTTGACGTCGTCCTCGACGTCCTCTAGGACGCCACCCTTGACGCCGTCTTTGAAATCATCCCCGACGTCGTCCTAAGAGAGTCGCCCTAGAAGGTCGTCCTAGACGTCGTCTATGATGTTCCCTAGGACGTCGTCCTCGATGTCGTCTCAGACGTCGTCCTTGAGGTTGTCCTAGACGAATTCTCTCGCAATTCGTAGACAACCAACAATAGCGGTTTCTGTAGCAATCTCTTATCTGCTGGCTTGCTCGTTTGCTCCCTTCGACGTGACGCACTCCCATCTGAGTGAAACGACGATAGTCGCCGCTACGGCAGCCGTGATTCCGCAATCTTCGCCCATAGCTCTGGGCAGCGGCCGAGCAGCGAAGCTCACGTGCTCTGCGGCACGGGCAGCTCACGCGACTCTCAAGCGCGACTCGGCGAACCGTTAACCGCCCCCCCAAACAAACAAACAAACAAACAAACAAACAAACACACACACACACACACACACACACACACACACACACACACACACACACACACACACACACACACACACACACACACACACACACACACACACACACACACACACACGCACACACACACACGCACGCACGCACGCACGCATCACGCACGCACGCACGCACGTACGCACGCACGCACGCATGCAAGCAAGCATAGCAACGTTAGCAGGCGCACGCACATGTCTTGTGCCACCCGTGGTTCTACGGAAATTAATGCGGCATAGTACACCTATCCAGCGGCAAATTCTTTTTCAATGTGTACGAGAGAGGTTAAAATATTTCACGTGCATTCTTTTCTAGTTTTTCGGGCTTTTTTCGGGTAAGGTATCAACGAGTTCGTTTGGTTGTCATGGACATAAGCAGAATGTTCGGTTTAATTTTTGTTGTTTCTAGATATAAAAGAAAGGAAGCGGTCTGCAGATGTCGCTCTTAAAATTAGATCGCGAGGCGAAGTGTCAACGAGGAGAGCAAAGGATCTTAGGCTAAGCTGAGCCAGACCATGGCTGTTTTAACTTCTAAATACTTTTCAGGGTTGTGGGATATTAACTGTGGTGTGAGTGGTCACCTAAAGAGCCTTTTGTTGTGAGGGAACCTGGCAGTGTATATCTGGAGGCCGGTGGTGGTCTTCCTTATAAAGAGGAAGGGAAAATAAAAGTTGCAGCTGCGTTTGAGACCAATATGTGTGCCGTTTTTGTCCCTGGTCTTGGAGGGTTTCCAAGATATTGAAAGTACAGCAGATTGCCTGTATATTTTCTGTCATTTCTAACAGGTTAAGAGTTCAGGGGAAGAATCTCCCACCTCTTTCCGCTTAGAAGAGCGAACGCTGAAGAGGAGGTCACCTCCTCTCCAGCGTTCGCTCTATTAAAGTGGAAAGGATGGAGGACTTTGTGAGAGGAGCTTATCCTGTTTTTCTTAGCCTGCGTGTATGTTGAGGTCCCAGGACATTTTACACCTTTTTCGTTTACTCTCGTCCCCAGTCACCTAGTAGGCACATCTGGTATGGGCGAAGAAAAAATAATAAAACATTTCACCTACAAAATAGAAAGGAAAGAGAGGTAAGTAAAAAAGAGAACGGGTAACGGTTACGTTTATATCCTGAATGTCTTCTATTGGCGTGGCGACAGTAAAAACAACGTTTTTGCCCATACTGGAAGTGACGACATTCAAGATGGCGGCGCCCTTGTAGCAAAGGATTCATGGATTCGTATTCGCAACCTTCAGCGATTGTGGTAGAGCGGTGTGAGAATCGCGCTCCTTAGCCACTGGATAATTGGCTCCAAAATGAAGGTGCTTGTTTATACCTTTCAGGCGAGGAAGCATAAAGCAAGGTCTCTTCTATCGCTCATAATCACTTGCAAAATTAGAAATATACTGTACGCGTCCCAGTTACCCAATTCGTCGTGACTAATGTTGTTCTATGCGACGACTGATCCAGATGACACCGCATATTTGATCAACAGTCACTGCGAGGCTAGCTCAGTTTCGCAGCTCCGTATTCTGCGCACCTGCAGAGGCCGAGTAGCCCAACTGCGCGGTCACGAGAACCAGCGGCGCTTAGCACAGTCGGATCAAATGCTTCCGGCATGTTTCGGCGACGTTGCACCTCGTGCTACCGCACTGACGTTGCAAACTTCATTTTCCCTTTTCTCTGTCCGTTTTCTGACTTTCCTTTTACTTGCCGATGTGTGAAATAAAAAAAAGGGATGATGATAGATGAAGTGTCTAATACACCACAGAGTTGAGTTATGGGTGTAATTGCTCGTTCTAAATGTGAGAATTGCTTTCTAAAGCGTGAGCTCGATTTGAACATGTGATATTGTAGTTGTGTTGCGTCTTTGCTTCATCCCTTGCAGCTGTAAGCAAGGTGTTGCAGTATGAATCATACAACTCGCCTCAGAGTTCAAGTATTGCTATTCAAACTTGGCGCGGCTAGTAGCGATCCGAAAGCAAAGCTCGGTAAGGCTGCCAAGCGTCATGCTGACGTTCTCGATGACCGCCAAACATGATGCCCACGCTCGCAGGCGGAGCTGTGGAACGGAGCTTGCTGCCAGTTAACGTTGATGTTTGATCAGAACGCTCTGTCTGCGCCCCCTATAGGCCGTAGAAAACTGCGAATCCACGGCATCGCAAGTTTCTGCGCTGCTACTCGCGCACTGCTCGTCGTGCTTGTGTGCCGCACCGAGTGCCCGCGCAACGGCGTGCCTTTGTTTTGCCAGGTCGATGATCAAACAGTAGATGGCTACTGCACTTGCGGACTGCCTCCTCATTGTCCGTTCCCTGCACGTTGGATAACGGGCAGTAGCTTGCCCCACCTAGCCTCGAAACAAACAACCGACGCGTTGTCTACGTTACTCGTTTATTTGCGTGCCCCTCCACTCGTTCCAAAGAGCCAAATATTTCGTACTGGGTATGGAACCCTTGCTCGCCGTATAAGCTTAGCAATGCACGAACAGATCGTTTTAATGAAGTCATTTAATTTCATTTACTAGTTAGTTTGGTAAACATTAAATTACTACGGGATTATTGCAAGAAAAAAACCAGAAAGAATCGTTTTCGACATTTTTACCGACGTTGCGTTGTTTGTTAGCAGCCGCTAAGTATTATTTAAGCCATGGATAAATGTGCGATACGCATACGTAAAAATATTTAATTGAACCAAAGTTATCCCAGTACAAAACAAAAGCAGTGCGGTGGTTTGATGGCCAATCATCCCCTTTGGTGAGACATTTAAAAGCGGAAAAGAACACCAATAAAACGAAATATCTGCGGTGCTTACGCAGCAAGTATTGTTTAGCTTTTAGACAACATTATTTGCATATCCTCTAGTTCAGGCTGTTAGTGACGGACTAATATTCGAAGAGCATAATATGGACAAATTGCTAGGCAATTGTATTGCATACGTGAACGTTCTAGCATCACAAACGCTTAGCGACACTCTGAGTTTTCTGACGCCAGACGCGTACGTTCATGGCACTCTTCATCAGATAGTTTAACGTGTACCAGCTGTACACTTGCTAGTTGTTCTTAGAATGAAGCGACACTACCTGTAATCGGGCTGATAGCCCTGGCGATCTTCCGAGGCCTTCCATGCTCAAGGTCCTCCTCTCGCGTACGCACAGGCGCGGTCGAGCTTCTTCGTCGCCTACCTCACTCCTCCTCGCCTGCCCCTCTGGTCACATGACCTCCCCGTTAACTAATCAGCGTCAAGCACATTTCTTCTCCTCTCCCGCCTGTCAACCAATCAGTGTCGAGCGTCGCGGTCACGTTATTATCCAGGCTTCACTCTCGGGCTTCACGAAATGCCGAAAAACACCTAGCCAAAGAACGTTTCGGCGTTAAAAAAGATAGAAAGCTCAATCCTGATGGTTAAAACCCGAGACTGTGGTGAGGAAAAAATAGGAAACTTTGAAGTCTCTTTCACCACACGTCTCAGGTTTTAAACGTCATGATTAACTATCACCAGTTCGCTCGCGCACTCACTGTTTTTTTCATAGAAAGCTAATAATGCAAAGATATAAATTATAATTCAGCTGACCGCTTCCCAGGGTTATCATAACCTACAGTGCGTGTACAGTCTCCACCAATATGAACGACCCACCAGACGGGGGCCGTTTCTGGCGGTTGTTCTGGATCTGTTTTGGCGAGGCCCATATTGCTTGGGGTGAGAAAATAAATGAAGCTTTTGTTCTATTCTCTCTTAGCATGAAGTGCCTCTTGCCAAAGCGTGCTTAGCACCGCCGCATAAACCGCCTCGGCGAATCGGTCTTTCATCTTGTCGAAGACTGTACATACTATTTATTTATTTATTTACTTATAGTATTCATTTTAATTTTAACATATACTGCCAGCCGTGAGGCCAAAGCAGGCTAGTAGGCATGTTAAAATGACAAGCACACCTAAGTATTAAACGTAGTATCAATTAAACCACACATATTTCCACCTATCCGGTTCAGAAATTAGTCCGCGATTAATGCATTAATTAATTAACATTTTAATTCGATTAATTTCACGCCAATAATAATTAGTATCATGCCAAAGGCTACTGCGGCCGCTCACCCTGAAGAAGGCGGGGTGGCTGAAGAGTCTCCGTGCCAGGCGCCTCGCGTAGATGCCGAACAGGCACCAGCCCAGCACGATGAAGCCGCACACCGAGCGCTGCAGAGTGTCCCGCGTGTCCTGGCGCCAGAAGATGGCCCGAACCTCGCAGCACACGTGGAGGACGCACAGCCCCAGGCCGGAGCCCAGGGTCAGCACTGTACCAGGACGGTAAAGCCGCGGTCACGGCGCTAATACAGGGTGTTCTAAATAAACATTTACAGGGTTTTCTTCACCGCAAACAATCATGAGCCATTCCACTCCATGAAAGTGGATGGCCAGCGAAGATGTTTAGCACACGACACAGACGTGACAGAATTTTGAACAAAGGTACGAACACATTTATTGCCTCGATCGGTGGTCGTCGTGACAAAAGGCACTCACACACATTTATTGTTGTTTTGATCGATAATCATTATTTCACGTGGACGACTATCACCGCCAAGAGGAACTGGAGGAAGCTAGACACGCGCGACGTGACCGCCACCCGGCGGAGAGTAGACACGCGCGATGGGACCGCCACCCCGGGAGAGCAGAAGGACAAGAAACTAGGCACGCAATGTGCTTGGAACGACGACGAAGAGAGGGCGGTGCGAGCATAGACATGGCCGACGCGGGTAGCACAGCAGCAAATCTTTGAGAAACCTTTATTATTTACTTGTGAGTCTACTGATCTTGAAAATAGTGCCTATTGATAAGTAATCTACTGAATAAACATATTGCTAAATTACCCAAGCATCAAGGAGAATGTAGGGAATGGTGTTCCACGCGCCGCAGGTGCTTGGGAGTGCGGCAGTATAGCTGTTCTAAAGCAAAAACCTTAAACAAAAGGCATCTTGCACGCGCGTTCGTCATCGCTTTATTTTGGTTATTTACTTCGAATCGGGGAAGGCGTGCGCGTTTGGCCCCGGCGTCTGCAGCAGTACCTGTTCTGAAGCAAATTTAAAGCCTAAAACAAATCGCATCTTGCACGCGCGTTCATCAACGTTTTATTTTGCTTAGAATCTTTTACACAGGGAAGGCGTGCGCGTACGGCGGTGCGAGAGCATTTTTGTTGACGCACATGAAAACTCCACGGAACCCTATACTCCGTTACGGGAGGCACTCACTTGATCGAATGACATTTTAGCGAACGTCCCACGTTTCGAACCAGCAGATGACCACGACCTTTCGCGCTCGTTGTGTTAGATAGGACGGCCCGTGACAGTAAAGCGAGCAGCGCACCCTGTGTCACGAGAAGTGAAATGGTACGAATGTGTCGTTGACGCGGCGAACAGTGACGGCCACCCAGGAGTAGTCAGTCAGTCAGAGTATTGCAGAAGGGAAAGCAAAGTAACTGTTGCCCGGGAGGATCAGAACACCATGGCCTTACAATATCGACGGTCAGCAACAGTTCTGCCTGCCAAAACAACGCCGCGCGCGAGCTAAAACCGGCGGCGCGGGACGAAAATCGCGCACGCACACGAAGATGGGCCGGTTTCGTTAGGGATGTGGGAAAATTTTGAAACCAGCCATCCGTGCACGCGTGAAACGATACCGCGTATTTGCCCAAGCTTTGAACGCCCTATCCTAGAAATGGCCGTGCTCTGCAAAGTGGTTGTCCTGTGCTTGTCCTCCGTGTTTTATTCTTTCAATTTTATGTACTCTATCTCCCTCCGCGGAAATCCGATAGCATTCAAGGGTTATCTCTTTTGGAAACAGCAAAGCCCGGGGACTAGCATCAAAGACGAGCGTGTTGGTAAATATACTTGTGTCTATTCTGCCCGGAGACTAGTTGGGTCGAAGTCAGCCTCCTTGGCAACTATAACCGTTTGTGAAGAGTGGTCTTCTCCCGAGATGAAAAGTTAGCGCCGGCTGACGTTTTTTTCTTTTTTAAAAGGAAGGGGAAAGAAAAAGTTTGAGTAACTGCATGCAGTAACTACCTCGAAAGCTCCTCTCCCGATATGAAGCTGGAGGCATGTTACGTCTCGGTTACCTTCTCGCGCACCGCTGCTCGAAACTATTCTTCACTTTGTTCCGCACAGCCACGACGGATGTGCGGAACAGAGTGAAGAATAGATTCGAGCATCATCTGGACGCCATCATCCTGCCAGGCTTCAGTGTCATGGGACTGGACTCGGCGTCGGTCAGTTAAGACTTTTTTTTAATTTTATTTCGTGTGTGTTTCTTCACTCCGCTGAACTTTGTTTCTCGGGTGCGGTTCTGCTGAACTTTTTTTTATGTTTCGTTACTAACTGTTTGTTAGCATTGTTTACTTGTTGGGTTTATTTCTTCATGGCGTAGCGGCCTGACGGTGCTGTAGAGAGCGTGTTCGCACGCATTTGGTTGTGTCCCGTTTAGGGAATGCCCGGAGGAGTTGGTTTTTGTTCTTGCCGTGTGCGGCTGAGTTTTTCTGTCTTAATTATTTTTTCCCCTTTACGTGTCGTTGACTTCTTTGTCTGACCAGGCGTGGACCTATCGCCTTGCCACGGCTCGAACCGAAATCTTTTATTTTTTTACCGCAATTTTCGTTAAGATCGGAGTTGGGTAATTTTATTCTTATTTATATATTTTTATTCCCTACCCTTCTCCGTGACAATCTCTCCGTGTGTTTCGGATCGTTTCTGTGTCATCACTTTTGTGTATTACGGAAGTGAAAGGATATTCCCTGGTGATCTGTGCGATGTGCGATGAACAAACCCTTCCGTTTGGTTTCGGAAAGAATTATAAAATAATAATAGATCAATGACGTGGTGACTTTTCATGTCTTAGTAATATGACAGCTAATAGCTAGTCATGCTAGTTCACAGTGAAAGTTTTATCAATCGAAAAAATACAACGTCTGTGCCTCTTCGATATTGAAGGTCTACTAGGCGTGCTGATTTGATTAGATATGTTTCTCGTGGTTTCCCGCTCTTTTCAAAACATAAATAACTATTCAATACCACAAAATGCGTTTATAATTGATTACAAAACGCAGACAAAAATTCAAGAAAACTTTTTTACAATCCATAGAAGCGCACGTTTTTTTTTGTCTGACTTAGGTCTTGCAAAACGAAGACGTCTTTTTCCGATATTGAGGCTTAAATATAGAACATACAAACAAAATATACACTTTCTCGACTTACTTTTCGAGTAGACAACTATCATATCTACATTTTAACAAAAATAAAAAAAATAAAAAATGGGTTTTTTGAGAAAATCGATCTTAAAATTGGTACTTTTTGGTTTTTGCATAACATTAACGTAAACGTACCGCAAAGGCTATTTAATACAGCTAAATAATTTTATAATATATATAAAGAGCGTGTTTTGGGCTCTCCATAGACATAAAAAATATTGATGTAACCCAAGTAGATCGCCAGTATTTAATTGTCAAAGTTCGTCAACAATTGACCGAGGGGGCGTTTTTGACATTTTTACAGAAAAAAGCAAAACGCCTAAAATTATTTCATGGTATTAGAGCCTTTTACCTGTGCCCACAGAGTGCTCGAAAAAAGTTAATATAATGTGGACTGAAAATCCACGACGGGAGATCGAGCGAAACATCCGACCTACGACGGATGTGAAAAACGCTGCTTTTCGCCGCGGCCTCTTTTAAAATTCGTAAGTCGAGAACAAAAAGTCCGACGGACTTGCGGTTTGTGGCTACTGCGTTTTTATAGACGACGCCATAACATATATTTTTTTCAGCGAAATTAAAAATTCGACCCTTTTTGCCTGCACGATTTGAGATGAAACCACCCATATATATATACATATTTATTTTTTTAAGGGGGGGGGGGGGCAGTCTGTACATCGCGTAAAAGAAAAGACTGCAGACGCTGTCCCAGACGTACAGCCGGCACGGAATGAAACGCGAACAGTGGGTGCATGGTTTCGCTAGATGCTGCACCACCTGAACCAGATGGGAGCTGCAAGAAGAGGCTCCTCCTTCGATGTGTTAGATTCTTGCTCAGTGCATCTAAACCTTCGGTGCTGCGTCTCTAGGTGACTCAGCGTGGGTCAAAAACCATGCGCTCCTTGTTCGCGTTTCCAATCCGTGCCGACTGTACTTCTTCCGTGTACGACGTCCCTGTCACGTATGGGTCACACAAAGACTGTCTGCCGATATTTTCAAAGCATACATACGTACGCAGGAAACATGCTTGGAACATGCTTGAAGTCTGTCCGCAGACACTTCCGTCATATATGCAGTGAACGCCGTTTGTTTTGTGTGGTGTACGAGCGGTGGGACACCGGTTAAATGGCGCGCAACAGTGACTCTAGTGCACACTTTCACTTTGAAAAACACGGTGAGGACCAAAATTGTAAATTCAATCACTTTGCAAAAACATTATTTTGGCCCAATATTTGGGTTACTTTTTCAGCTATGTTTATTGGTGTGTTTAGCAAATTTTCAGGCAAGTCGGGGACTATAAAGGAAACGCCGGAGTACTCCCTTAAAGTGGCAGTGCAACGATTTTAACGTTGAAAGAATTTGCAGTTCGTGTTTTTTCGAAAGTTTACCTACGCACAGTGACGAAAAAAAAAACGCACCCCTTCCCGAGAAAAAACTGCTATTCCACTGCAAAAGGGAAAACAGAATTATTTGCTTATCTGCAGTCACCTGTGGCGCTTACGGGAACTACGGGGGCGCGTTACAGGGAGATATGCGGAAGTCAACAAAACCTCTCCCCCTCTACTGCTACACACGCCGTCAGCCCCGTGGCGAACCGTCTTTTCTGTCGATCGCTCGCCGTGACCCCCGCGATGCTAATCCTTGAAAATTCGACAATCGCGGAGGAAGCGGCTGGGAGATCTGAAGACAGAGCATGACAAAAAACCAGGTGGTCCCCTAGAGACGTCACTCGAAAGACGGCGTGACAATTGAGAACGCCATTTGATCTTCGATTTGTATTTTTTTTAAATAAAATCTAGTGCGTGCAAGAAAAAGGTTTTCTGAACTTCGGTTCACAGGTGACACAGATGAATTCCCGCAGTTAATTGGCCAAATTCCGAAAATCGTTGCACCGCTTCTTCAAGAACCAGTCGCTTTTGCTGTATTAAATCCCTCAAAGTCGCTCGAAAATCCCACAAGAGGGGCTATTACTATCTACTACTCCGCGTTTTTCCCTTTCGTACTGCGGCCAACACAACACACAACCTCTCGATCTGCCGCCCGTTGCCGGTGGGCTAGCTGCGTCGTCCGCCACACCCCTTCGAGCCGCAACGGACTCCGGGAGTTGCAAGAAAAACGGGTTCCGGCTCCCGGACCCGTTTTGCGGTTTGGATCCCTTTACTTCACAAGCTTTTTCCGAATACGCGTCCCGGTAGGCTCCAAGCATAATGAAATGTAGGACAAGCTCCTCTTACAAACACCTCTACTCCTTGAACAGGAGGCGAGTGCACTCTTCACCTGTCGTCGACTACAGTTATGAACAGGCTACCATCGGAGACACGCCTGGCAGGCTTTTCGAGCTCACCTTGAAGCACGAGACCCAGAGAGGGAAGGTAGCGACAGCGAGCCGCCGTGGGCAAAGGCACCCTCAGGCAGCGCGCTATGGCCAGCCATAGCCAGCTGGGCAGCTGGGCAGACTGCTGCGTCGAGAAGGTACCGGCCTTTGCCAACAGGTACTGCTGCTCTTGTCCTTCCCAGTCCGAGTAGATGATCGAAGTGGCCGACCCGCGCCGCTCGCCTCTGCAGCAAACGTACAACGACGCTTAAAAAATATTTAAAAAAAAAGACAGCGCGAAAACATTGAAGATTTGAGGGAAGAGCACATAAACACAGCGCTGACTGACAACTAAAAAATTTACTCCTGCACGAAACAGTAAGTAAATAAGAGACAGGAAAAGATGGGAACGGAAATGAAAAATCAACTAGCCAAACTCCACGCCTTGTTCGTTAGCGGCGAACGTTTGCAGGCATCAGCGTCGTACAAACCTTCGTCAGATTGCGGTTACAGCTGTCTCACTAGGATTTGAACCCGCCCTGAGTATCTGCAGGCCGGTACATTGCCTTGGAGTCATAGAGGCGGCTTAATAAACATGGGGGTCTCTTGAGAACTGTACACTTATGGGCCCAGTTAAACAGTGGAGTTTTACTATTGACTATGTTGTGTACGGCCTTAATGTTTGAGGGGGGGGGGCTTACGCTAAGATGTGATTGCATCTTAAGACGGCAGCCATGAGTGACGCATCGCTCGGCAGTCGTGGTAGCTCACAGTCGCATCTAGATGTAAGCCTCCCGCAAACATACGAGGGGGCACAAAAGTAACCGGAATGAATTTCTGGAAGGCGGGCCGTTTCTAGCACCAGCTTCCGTCGCTAGCAGCACGTAGTGGCATCCCTTATTACGAGTCAGTTTACCGGCCGGCGTTGTCTGCTACAGTTTTAACGGCACATTGTGAACATTTTCCCCCAAGCGCTCCAAAAGCATTCATCGTTTTTTGCGGTGTCTGATTTGAAGGACCTTCCACATCCACAAACAATGTCCTTTCAGGACTTTTTTCATACGGGCGAACATAAAACATTTAACGCAGGGTAAGGTCCAATGAAAGGGGAGGGGGACAAGCGGTTTGTGGCCATTTTTGTTCGAAAATTGTTGCATTGACAGGGCAGCGTGTACCAGACTTGTACCGTACGCATTACAAGTAATCAAATTACTTGTAATCGATTACTTTTTGGAGTAATTTTGTAATCAGTTGATTACTTTTATTGGGCAGTAATCACAAGAGTAATCTGATTACTTTTTGAAGTAATAAAATTACTCTGTAACCGTTACTATTTTTCCACGGGACCCCCCCCCCCCCCCGGCACACGCCGGTTTTTTCTAAAATGACAAAAATAAAATTTGCTTTTTTTTTTCGAACGGAAACAAAAAATATTTTTGCGGAGCTTAGGAAACAAGGTCAATCCCTTTCTATGTACAGTTTTGTAAAATGTCCGTCTTTTTTTTTTTTTTCGAGCTGGGATTGGGAGTAGGAAGCCACAGGGAAGCCCCAGTGCGTGACAAAGGCCATTCAGGGCGAAGTTTGAGGGAGCAGAATGTAGCTTTGTAAGTCCTTCGTTCAAACTAGCCCCCTCACGCACGCACACACAGAAATAAAAAAAAATCCTGCTTAGGGTACCTACTCGCAGCCCGTAGGAGAACCAGAACCCAAGAATGCCTAAAGCGGATGCAAAATATAACAAAGCCATTTGAAATATTTCCCCATTTCCCCTACGTGGTCTTTGTGACAAGCAATGTTTCGAGTTGAGAAGTGGTCGGGGCGATCTCTTCCGCTAATGGATACTACACATGATACGTTTCAAATCCTGGAGCTGCTGCTCTTTTGTATAACATGCGAGCTCATCCACATGTGAATAATAAAATGAGCGACGCAAACTTTGAGCGACAACCCTTGCTCAAGCTTAACAAAATCTAGAACCCCCCCCCCCCCCCCACACACACACACACTGGCGAACGCACAAATCATTAAACTTCTTCAAACGAATTCTATGCTTGTGTCCGTATTGTGAAGGTGCAACGACCACGAAGAGGGAACCAGTTTTTCTTCTTCAATACTTGTGCAAATGTGAAATATAGGTTGGAAGTAGTTCATTGTTATGAGCGCTAAAGATGTGTCTTCACACAATAAAGTAATCGGAAAAGTAACGATTACTTCTTTAAGTAATGTCCAATTACTTTTGCCGTCGAGTAATCAAGTAATCTAATCGAATACTTTTTAGCCAAGAGTAATAGTAATTGTAATCGATTACTTTTTTTAGTAACGTGTACAAGACTGGCGTGTACTGAGGCATTGTCGTAATGAAACCGCCACAAATCGAGGCGTTCCTGCCTCCGTGAGTTGCGCAAGCATCGCAAAAACTCTCAGGTAAAGCACCTGATCAAGAGTTTCGCCAGGAGGAACAAACTCGGAGTAAGCAATGCCCGAATTTTCTCGATGCTTTCACCAATTGAAGCGGCCAAGGGTCGCCTTGAACGAGGTTGATCGTCGACCAACAATTCACCGGCCTGAAGCCAGAAAATCAGTCGTACACTAGTGATTTCTTCATAGCATCTTCTTTGTAAGCTGTCTGAAGCATTACAAGAGTTTCCTCCACCGTTTTCTCTAAAAGCATAACATAATGTCACGGCCGCGCACGCTATTCCTTCAAATCAGACATTGCGAAAGAAATTAGGAATGCTTGTGAAGCGCTTGCGAAACAAAATTCACATGTCGCTTGAACTTTAAGAGACGACGCCGGCCGG
Source organism: Ixodes ricinus (assembly GCA_037355805.1). Taxonomy (NCBI): domain Eukaryota; kingdom Metazoa; phylum Arthropoda; class Arachnida; order Ixodida; family Ixodidae; genus Ixodes; species Ixodes ricinus. Next base: position 28,190 of record JAZHYW010035019.1, on the reverse strand, counting down.
CAGAATGACTCGTAAGGGGTGCCGCTACGAGCTGATAACGGCGGAAGCTGGTATACTACAAATAGACCGCCCTCCAAAAATTCATTCCGGTTACTTTTATAACATGAACTCAGCTCTGTTACGTCGCGGCGCGGTTGTGGCGCGTGTTGTTTTGAAAGAAACCGGACAAAAACCTGTCTTCTCGTCAAACGCCGCGACTGGAACGGTACCAAAAGAGTCGGGAAAGGTTTGAAGGTCAGCTTTCATGTGTTTTTTGCCTGCTCGGTTCGTCCGAGAACGTTATAGACATTTTCGCAAGGGCGCCGCCATCTTGAATTGTCGTCACTTCCAGTATGGGCGAAAACATTGTTTTGCCGTCGCCACGCCAATAGAAGACATTTAGGACATAAACGTAACCGTCACACATTCTCGTTTTGCCTCCCCTATTTATTTTTTTACTATTTGCGGGTTGAAACGTTTCGATATTTTTCCGTCGCCTATACCGGATATGCCTAATTGGCGGTCGGGGGCGAGAGTAAAGCGCGAGACATATGGACGGCAGAATCGTCCGATCCGACGTCCGATCTGACAGTCCGAACGCCGCTCCGAATGGGCCTTTTCCGCAAATGTTGGGCGCCATCTATCGGCAAGCAGGAGAAACGTTTTTGATGGCGTGCCTTGCATCCGGTTCTGCCCGCTCCAAGCTGTGTTGGCTGTCTGAACGCGGTCGGTAAATGCGCTCAGCGTTTGTTTTTCCTGTATCCAACGCGATCGACGAGCAAATTTGTTTTCAATTAATGCGTTAACTACGGATAACTTTGTCCGTTCGTACATTTTTTTCCCGAATGTTCGGACGACGGCAAAGTCCGTCGTCCGAACGGGACGACTGACTTCGCCGTGGCGCCCGTTGTGACTGACGGCACGGTTGAAGCTCTCTTTACCAATGAGATAGTACAAAGGGTTACATTGAACTAGGATTTATGTTATATGCAGTACCGGCAGTAAATTAAAAAAAATATATTCGAAACCAAGTTACGGTTAAAAAAAGTTTTTTTTTTTTAATTGCCTGCAGGTTATTTGTATAATCTGCTCCGAAATTTTAAATGACAAGATGTATTCTCATATTGTAAAGGCTTACTTTAAAATCGTCAAAAAACTCTCTGCCTGCACTTACAAATGTAATTTTCAACAAAGGTATACTTTTGTGGTGAAATTTCAATGCGTAGCTTCAATCCTATAAAAAGGGGACCAACAAACTTGGCTGGGTCAACGGCGAACGCCTTCAGCGTCCGCCGCTGCCCCTAGCGAGTTTGTTTTTCTCGTTTTTACTGGAAGGAAGCAACAATTCGAAATTTCACAAGGTCAAATTTACCACTAAAGTATACATCCTTAATAAATATCTCAGATGTATACGTGCAGCCGCCGATTTCTGAGCGAGCCTCGTCATTGATGTCAGCCCACTTCAGGCTACAGCTGTGTGGGACTGTAGGTCCTGGAGAAAAAATACAAAATCAACCACACCTGTACTTTTTTTTTTTTTTAGTGTCGCGTTTGTAGAGAATGTTGCAAAAATATTTTTGATACATACTTGAGGACAACACCTCAATACGATTGTTTCCTCTTTCTTATTTAACCACAAGACCAGCAGATGCGGTCGTGGTAGTGAGAGAGCAGCTCCCATTTCACGTTCTGCGTGTGCACGTAGCAACAAACTGTGCAGCATAGCCACTTTACCTCAATGCTTTATAAATATTTGGAAATTGTTGGCGATTCCAATGTTTACAACAACCAAAAATGGATACCGGCAGTTTGCGTAGCAACGCGAGACCGTCACATTATTGCTATTGGTGAGCAAAAACGTGTGCCAGTGAAACGCACCATCCCCGAAACGCCAACTCCGAGACGCTCGCTCTGCGTGGCACATAAGCGACACGACAGCCTACCTGACTAATCTGCTGACTTGTTTTTACACCCCAATAAAATAAAAAAATAAAGGATCAAAAACATGAACCATCCTTGAAGTGGCAACTGCAAACGCGGGAGTGCTTTGAAAGCAGCCTTTACGAGCCGTCCGCATTGTTTCGCTGGATCGCCCGAATCCAGAGCTGCCGCTTCGTCGGGTGCAGGCTAGTAGAAGGAAACCCAAAGAAGCTTAAACCGCGAGAACGCTTGCTGCCGTTGCTGCAGCCAACAACGAAACAGCGTTGAGGCATGTCGGAGAACTTGGAAACGCGCGACCACCGCTGCCTCCCGCAGTCCCGAACCGGACGCACCACGCCACCAAAAATGGCGGACTCCTGTCTGCTGCCGCTGCGCATGCGTCGTGGAAACCCCGGAAAAGGCCCATTGCCGCACGCGACAGTTTGAGGCACACGCTTCCGACCTCGCATGCGACACGACGATCCGTTTGGCTCCGCCCAGGCGATTCAAGCACTCCATGCAGAGGTCCGCGTTCATAGATCTCTGGTACCAGATTGACGGTCTAGCTCGCACGAGCGAAGTTGGGAGCTCGTTCTCGCTAGCGCGTGCATTCTTTGCCGAGGTGTGCCGAACAGAAAATCGATAGCGTGCCACTTCTTCATGACGCCGATGGCACCGGTACCCTGCGCCTGGTGCCACCGCGCGGCGCACAATGGCACCACGCGTAGAAGTGCGTCCTGCACGAGCGCGCGGAGTAGAGAGACGCTCTCGTGCCCCTTCGAGCAGAAATGCACCGGTAGCCTGGCTACAGCGCCACTTTTTCGTCATGAAGCGGCGGCACGTAGAACTATCCAAGAATGCGGAGCGCTCGGTACACCTTACCGGGGCCACCGTGGCCGGGGCCATCTTTTTCGAATGAGTCAGCGGGATCCACGCGTCCGGCTTCCTGTCGCCCGTCCGCCAGACACGGTACGTCATCATGACGTTCGCGCTAGCTGTGCTGTCATTGGCTGGACGCATCCGACAATCCGTCCGCCGTGCGAAACTATCTTCCGCGTTGGACGCACGTCGGATCGCCGATCCGACGTCTGAAGCGACCAAATTGTTTCGAATCAGGCAGTCGTACTGCCGGATCGGACGTCGGATCGGATGGATTTTTCGCGCATGTGTCTCGCGCTTAAGCGGTGCAGTGAAAAATAAAAACCCGACGCCGTCAGACCACACTTGCTTGTGATGGGAGCACTTTGGGTTGAATTCACGACTACTTGTGGTCGTCAGATATATTTGTTTTGTTCCAATATGAACGCGCGAAAACCGGTACGGACCACCTGCGGGCTATATATACGTTCAGTGCGTCGATGTTCAAACGGCTCACTGATCGTTCAAACTGTCGTCTGCTCTTTCAAACTTGTCTGCTTTTTGTCGTCTCCTCGTTCAAAATACACAGGCCCGAAAACCAAACGTTGACCCAGTAATTACGATAAGAAGTAAAACCTCAACAGACTCATTTGAAGATGGGTTGGGGTAAGTAGGCTCGGTGTAAACAGTAGATACACGATCTTGATCATTGTTACCACTGGCCATCACCGACTTGTTATGCCTTCCGACTCTGCTTGCGATTTTCAGTATTGACGTCTACCATTTCAGCCACGGTTCACGCTTTTGCAGCCCGAGCGACGTCGCGACTGAAAATAGCGAGCGGAATCTCATCATGCAAATCAGGCTTTAGCACCCATTCTGCGGCGTCCACGCTGAATGAATCGCCGCCTCTCATATTATTCACGTAACGCTTCGCGGTGTAACGAGCCTCGTTAATTTCGCTGAGGCCGCTAAAGTAATCAGACATTGCCAGGAAGACGTGAAATCAACAAATCCAATGCGAAAAAGAGCACGGGGACTCGCATTGACGTCGACAACATCGCCTTCCGATGGTTTGTTTATGGGCGACGGCGAGCTTCTTGCCCACACTACATCGCGCATGCGCGGTGTCGGTGTCGTCCGCTAGGGGCGCTCCGGTTTGTTCGTGAACATAAATTGGCTCCGTCTCACTAAAACCGTGCAGTACAGACAAAGCTACAGGGGAGGGTGTGTATCCCAACCTGTTCGAGAGGAGGGAAATGAGGAACGGGGGAATCCCATCCCTTCTCTCCCATTCCTCCTTTCCCTCCTCTTGAACAGGTTGGCATACGCTCTCTCGCGTGTAGCTTTGGCTGTACTGCACAGTTTTAGTGAAACGAAATATGCATGACAATGCCTGTGGCTTATGGCTTTCACCTAGACAATTGGTGGTTAAATGTTTAATCGATGTTTCAGGCAGCAGTGTTAAGGTGGCTTTGTTCATTCTTTTTATAAAGGGGAAGTTTCCTGGGATGTCAAAGACTGGAGCACCGCCCGGTGGCGTATGCAAAGAAAAGGGCTTTAGAAGAAATGTCTTCATAAAGCAACCTGTCACCGGTGTCGCTGAGTATTTGGATCGGCTCACCAAGAATGAAGAGGTCAAGTAGAAACTCCCCATTCCACGAATCGAAATGGCAACCATACGGGGAGATCATATAATGCAATTAAATTCAAAGGTGCAAGCGAGCTGGACAAGAATGACGAAAATACACCCTGGAGAAAGGGAACAAGAGGGACAAAGGACAAACACAGATCTCCAAACACAGCTAGGTGACTAGTGCGCGACCGAAAAAATCCGCCTGGTCTGGGTATCGAACCCGGGACCTCTCCATTTCCAGGTGGAGCGCTCTACCAACTGAGCTAACCAGGTGTTAGACGTCGGTAGAGCAAACAGGTTTTATCATCCGCCTCCAGTCTAACGCCAACAAGGGTGAAAGGCTTGCATTTTAAGGTTATGATTATGATGCAAAGGTGCAAGTGGGCTTGACAAGAATGACGAAAATAATTTCTAGAGAAAGGGAACTTTTGTTTCCTTTCTCCAGGGATTATTTTCGTCATACGGGGAGCTCAGCGCTACTTCTCCAGAATCCAGTGACTTTAGCCGTGGCCAAACGGGGCTCTAGAGAAAGTGAGAAAGTCGTGTTGTGGCCCCTAAAAGACTTACAGTGTAGATTGCAGGGACAAGTGGGCTGACCCCAAAATCTGCGGCTCCGCTCCATTCAGGAGCACTTTGTCCATCCTCCGAAACGTCACTGTAACCAAGACAAAAAAGAAACAAAAAATCTTTTGTTGAAGTTTTTTTTAATTTTTTTTTATGTGTACATTTAAAAATGTTACACCTTTAAGGGTGCAAATCAGCTTGTCCCAGGACTAACACCCAGGCTGTTATAAGAACACCCTTAGACTCTGGTAAACACACACAAACACACGCACGCGCGCGCGCAAACACACGCACGCACGCTGAGACAGACGCGCACTCGCACACACACGCACACAATAGAATGCTGGCAATCTTAGCGTCTCTACAGATAGTTTTTTTTTTCTTTTTAGGAGCTACAAGTTCTAGAAACAACAATCACCACATGCAGCTGTCACATGCACAGAAACTGGCTGCACCACCGCCTTATATGTTCGGCAATTCAAAGACACGCATTCGCAGGGGCGGTCTCCACAAATACAAAGGTTACAACTACGCTGCTTTCTCCTCGTTAATATATCAACGCTTAATAGGTGATCAATAACTTTTTCCTCGGGTGTGTTTATTCAGTGTTGGAATTGAAATATGTTCGAACGAAAGTACGGAACCTCCTCTTTCCCAGGAGCACCCAACTTTTCAATATAGTCCCCAACGGCGGTGATGCACATCCGCGACCGGTGCACCACTCTGCGCATGCCGTCGCATAGATGATTGAGGAAGACTGTTGACGACGCCAAGAGTGCACTGCATCGGCAACCTCGTCCTCTGACGCAAGTTCCTTCAGATGTTCCTCTATCTTGGAAAGCAGCCAGAAGTCTGACGGCGCGAGGTCCGGCCTGTACGGTTAACGAGGCAAAACATCTTGGAACTGCAGCTCCTCCGACGAGGCTTTGGTGTCGTCAACAGCCGCCCTCAGCGAAAGTGCATATCGCCGCCTGCATGGACTATATTGAAAGGGGGTGTGCTACTGGAACAGAGTAGATTCCAAACTGTAATTTGCATGTAAAATCTTTCGATTGTAATTAAAAACAAAACAGCGCGAAGAAGAGGACAAAGTAAAAGGTAACCGACAGGACACAGCGCTGACTTTCAACTGAAGATTTATTTATGTTGGCATCCATGGTATAAATATCAAACACGTTTTGTTTTATTTAAGTATGCACACCAACTAGCCCAAACTTCCACGCTAATCTTTCAATCACATCACTCAATAAAAAAGGTTAGAGCCTAGAGGGGAAAATTTCTTGATAACCCTTCGTATACTCGGTGTATCTGCGAGCACATTCAAACATCCCTAAAAATAGAATGTAAAAAAAAAAGATTGCAAAAAAAAATATACTGGTCAGGAAAAAAATTACCTAAAATTGTTTAATTACTCTTATTTCGCGAAAATAAACACACGGTCCCACCGAGAAACTTTCTGGGCGGAAAGAGAGATTCCCAGTCGGTTTATTTTAGGACGACTTGAAGCACGCGTAAAGCACAGGGTGCGCTAAAAGTTACACTCATGCAGCAGGCCCAAGGTCAGCGATAAGCCTGTTGTACGAATGGTAACTTCAGCGTACTCCGTGCTTCCCGCATACTTCAAATCGTCTTAAAATTGACTAATCTAGGGGTTTTCGATTACGCACAGCAAGTTTCTAATCGAAACAATATGTTTACGGTAACTAAATAAAACTTGGCAAATTTTAGGGAACTATTTTGCTAAGAAGTGTTGTTTTGTTTTTTCCATTTATTTTTTACGTTTGCATTGGTTGGCAGTCTGTTCCCGAAAAGAGTTTCTTACTTCTCAACCCTTCACTCTCAGAAAAAGGGGTGTAGTCTTACACCCTTTGTCCCATATAATAAACCTTAAAACTTCGGTCCAACGTACAGTGCACTGACGTCGATCTGACGGATACTAACTTTCACAAGAGGCCTTGATAGCCGTGGGGTACAACTTATTAAAGGGGTAGTTAATGTACGTGTCACTGACTACAAAAAAAATAAAATAATAATAATCGTGGTTTACTTGGCCCTACTGCAAAACCTCAGTGTTTTCTTTTCTGTGGTCTTTGATACGTACTTTAGCTATTTCATAAGTTATATCGCACCGTTATCAAGACCCTCGTATAACTCGGGCCATCTGTTCGACTATACAGTGCCCTGTACGTCGAACTGAAGTCCTCGGTGCACTATATGGGACAAAAGGGTGTAAGCTGACACCCTTTTTTTAGACTCTAGTTCTAAAAATTCTTCAGTCTTGGCAGAAACATCAGGTATATCTAACTCCAAAAAATTTATATGTCCATGCAAAAAAAAAAAAGCACAAGCAAAAAATTATTTTATATAGTCCGTAAAACAACCTCCGCTAAAGTTGTTTTTCAAAGGCAAGCACACTTCAGAAAGAGTATTCGCCTCAATTTTGTGGGATTTTGCTAGCTACCAACACAGGTACCGATAGAGTAACCAAAGGGTTATCTCAACAGCGGCGGCGATCTCAAAGGAGACGTCAAACCTAGTAGCGCGGTCCCCACATCTCCGCGGCAATATAGACGACGTTTAGGGCTACATTACCGCGGGTCGGTTCGATTAATTACCTCCGTCGGTGCCAATGATCGTCTACCTTGTCTCACTCTCTCGAATATAGCGGAAGAGAAGACACACGTACCAGAGTAAGGACAGAGTCCAAGAGCATTTATTAGAACACTCTTCAAAATGAACTACAATGTCCCCATCCAAAATGCCCCCGCGCCGGCAAGGTAAGAAAAGGTCCTTACCTGCCAGACGCGGGGTTCCGGAGAGCCAAGATCGGGGAAGCATCGGAGAAGTCGCCGACACACGTCCTATCTCTTTCGCGGTCACCGGACGAGTCCCTTTCCCGAAAGCGGGAAAACAAGAGGCGAAAGCCTCCTCGCCTGTCAGCAGTGATCCGCATCCGAGCGGGGGAACGGAAATCGGTCCCCCGAGAGAGAGTGAGAGGAGGGCCCCCAAGCCAGGCGACCCTCCGCCTCACGAACAGGTAAAATAATCTGAGGCCAGATTCACGAAGCGAACTTACGAACAAAAACGTACTTACGACAAAACTTGAGAACAAATCCGAATTCACGAAACGAAATGTTCGTAACTTTTGCGTGGTTTACGAACGAATCCTACGACAGCTCCGAAGCTGTCTTACGCACTTCTTACGATCAAATCAGCATGGCCGACAGCGTCGCTCAGTTACGTGGCCGCGACGACCAACGGACGTTTATTTTCTACGTGCTCTTCTCACGCGTCCCGACTTCAAGCAGCAAGAGAAAAGTAAAAAGTACTTGAAACAGACCACGACGAACAAGAACGCTGGATCCACAAACACCAGGGAAAAGCTCCAACGACCACGATTCCACCGACTCCGACCAGATAGGCCTAGCAGGCACTCCGACCCCTTGGCCAAGACAGTCTGCCCACGACCGGCTGGCGTGCTGAATGGAATATGCCCGCGCGACCCTTGTGAACCCTTCCCGTATTATAGTTTGATCGCTGACCTCAATTTTAGATTAAGAGGTCAATCTCTTCCTCTTGTCATCTCCTTGTTTTCCGAGGCAGCGGTGACGAACGCTGTCGTCGAAAAGGGACTCTCATCGATTCTATCTCCTTGTTTTGTGTGATATAGAGCTCAAATAAACGCCGCATGGATTACCTTCGCAACACGGTATGTACACTTTGTTATTAGTAAGCCATTTTTATTCTGACACGACTGCACCTCACTGTCGATCGCTATAACAGTTCGTGGGTCGCAATGCCGGTCCAACCTTTCTTTGCCGAGTGTCACGTCAGTATCGAGTTGCAATCGTAAAGGATCGGTCCCGAAGCGCTTACCAATTCGCGGGCCAACAGCGCGAATCCAGCACTTCGATCAAACGCGCGCGTCTGCTCCGAGTGTGAACAGGTATTACGTGGCTCTTGCTGACACTCTCGTAGTTCAAACGTATCTTTTTTAACGTCGGCTCGCTCTGCATCTCCGAGGCCGCGAAAAACGCCGCGGCAATTTGTTTCCATCTACGTCGCTTTGCAAACGACTGACACGGGCCGTCTTTTACCAACGATGACAGTTGTGTTGACTTCGTAGCGATCGAGTTCGTAGCAGTCAACGGAGGCGGTTACGCATCCCGGCCTCGGCATTCGGGCGTGTTTAAATCGTGTTAGCGTCGACATATCACTGCACGGACACGAACCCCAGACAAGCGGTGGCAGAAAGGCCGCCTGTGTTTGTTGTTAAAAATCCACGTGCTCCGAACGGCTCCGAACCATTGCCGAGCTCTCCGATTGGTTGTTCGTGCTGCCGAAGACGCCGTCGCCATAGCAACAGCACCGGTATGTTCTAGTTTGTCCGTACGAGAACGTCGCTTTCCTCCTCTCACTTAAGAACGCGTTTGTGAATACCGATTTCTCCTCTTCTTACGATGTTCTTAACTTACGAACTTCTTAGCTAAGTTGTCGTAAACTAAGAAGCTCTTCGTGAATCTAACCTCTGGACACTTGGCGAAAAAGTCGGCGAGAAATCCCGCGGCTATGATTGGCAGGCGCCAAGGTCAAGTTCGGCGTTGGCCAATCACGGCCACCAGATGTCTCGCCGCCTTCCGCCAAGTGTCCAGATTAGGGCCCCAGGTCGGAGCTCACGGCGAAGGCGGCCGAGCGTTCTGAGCCGCGGCCGTTATCACAGCCATCGGGGAAGGGAGACCACACGAATCCCCACAATTTACTGTAACATACTTTTCTATAATATCAAAGGTGTTTCATACAACAGCACCCCACAGGGACTCCGGAACCGGGGGGGCAGGGGGGCCAGAGCTCCCCCAAGATTTTTCAGGATGGGGCTGAGCCCCCCACTCCGACTTCGAAGAAACGCAAAGCTATTTATTCATCTATTGTAATTCCTCCAGTCCGCGAGGCGGCGGAAGAGGCCGGATCAACGCCAAATAACCTTCTTCCGCTTTGCCCAACAAGGTGGACTGTCAGAGTGAAGTCAATGAAAAGGTTCGCTGAAAACTATGCTAGAGTTCAGGAGACACTGAACGAGCTGCTACAAGGAGAATATTCGATTGAAGACAACAGCAGGGCCATTTTGAAGGGTTATGAGAGGCTTTTGAAAAGGTTTGAAACGCTGCTAGAAATCGGCCCATGCGAAGAACTTGAAAGGGTACTGCAACGTTCAACGTTTCGCGCCGCAGGTATCAAAGAGGCTGCAGAGACTCTCTGCGAGGCAATGTCCCGTCTGCGGTCTGAAGTCGCGTTTGAAGAGTTGTGGGACTGCACGAGCTCAACTGCAATGCGGCTAGGTTTGAAGGACCCTCGCAGCGCAAAGCCGACAAAACCGCCAAAAAGGTTTTAAATGAGCAACACACCTTCTTCGCCAGTTGTAGTTGATTGCAAGGCAGCGTTACGGAAGGAGTACTTTGCGGCTGTAGACTGCATTATGAGTGAAACTCAACGGCGGTTTGAACAGCCTGGTATGAAGCAGCTAGTAAAACTAGAGAGCACCTCGATTAACGCCGCCGGGGGAAGACAGTTCACAACAGATGACTTGAAAGAGGCCCTAGGAGTGCATGCGTGTGATTTTGATCTGGCCCGACTCTCTGCGCAGCTTTTACTTTTGCCGGCTCTTTTATGCAACCTTGATTCCCTCACAATTGACGCCATATTGAGGACACTACAGGCAAAATCCGACGAAATTCGTGACCTCCTGAACAAAGTCGTAAAATATACGAAACGTCTTCATTCTGTGCCTGCACCTGTCGCTTCCGGGGGAAAGCCCGTTTAGTGCCTTACGCCGAATTAAAACCTATCTACGCAGCCGTATGAGTCAGGGGAGGCTAACACACCCCCTTATTTTGCACATTCAAAAAGGAAGAACTGCCGAGCTCAACCTGGACGACATCATCAAGGAATTTGTCTCCAGGACTGCTGAGCGAACGGCGACCTTTGGTCTTCCTTGAGACAATCAACACACATGGCCTTGGGGCCTATATATGGATCTGTTTCCTTCACCACGCTTTTGTGCACATTTTCTAAATATGTATTAAGATGTCATTGTATATATGTAATTCTCTTGGCTTACTCGTTCATTTCATAGCGTGGATGTCTTTTTGGATGAACATTTGAAGAATAATAAACGTGATTCTCCGCAAACTCAATTTTGCAATGCTGTGTATCCTTGTAGGGATTTTGAAATTGCCTGAAGCACTATGCATAAGCGTTTTCGCGATATTAGAGAGTTTTAGTGGATCGTACGTGAAAGCTTTGAGGGTCGGAAGGTGCATGCGCAAAACGCAATATTGCGCTCTACGCGTATGCATTTCCGACCCGCAACTGTATTGCGTACGCAAGGCTCTTGCGTACGAGCCACTAAAACTCCCTACTGTTGTTATAAAGCAGGAAGGAAAAGTGATTGTACATGCTAAGTAAGGAACTTCATGCAAATAATATCCGAAGTGTCTAGCGTTACGTCCGACGTAACCCAAGTTACGTCCGAATCTCCGCCTTCCCTAGGTTCACGGGGGAGAGAGAGGAGGGCGGGGGGGGGGGAGGGTTAGGTATACGCGTTTCAGTGCTCCGTCCGGACGTAACGCTAGCCACAGCGAATAATATTTTATTTTTTTGATAAACAATAAGAAAAAAATAAAACAACAAAAATTCGGCCCCAGCCCTTGCTTCCTATAATAAAACATAAAAAAAATGTTTGACTTCGAGCCCCCTCACCTCAAAATCTAGTTCCGGAGTCCCTCGGCACCCCATTTTACGAGTAAAATTAATGTATTACTGAAAAGGACGGTGTTGAAAGCGCACCGAGAGAGAGAAGAAAAAAAAGAAAAGGTACCTATATTCTTACACCACCTTGACCCAAAACTCCAGTTGGACGAACAGCGCACTGACGTTGAACAGACGTCTACCAAATTTCACGAGCTGCTTGATAGCCGAGTTGTACAACTTATTAAATTAGCTAATGTACGTGTGTGACTGACTGAAAAAAAAAGTATTTTTTATTTTAAATTTCACCGGCAAAACATAATTCTTTTATGTATATTTTTAAGGTTTTGATACGGCTTCTTCGCTTTAATATATTCACTACTTTAGTGGTAGAACATGTTAGAAACGACACGTTCACCACAATTAGCCCCGTGCGCGACCGAAAGCGTCGCTGTGGTCGGCCTTCCACGATTGGCCGAACGCTGACTATGACGTCAGAAAGAGGATTTATCATCGACGGAAATAAGAGGAATGAAAGAACTTTAATTTTGACGGTGTTGGCACTGTTCCTTTGAGAGCGCAATGATTTCAAGCTTCCACCATGCTAATAACAAACACCATCGAACTTGTTGTTTGCAAGGTAATGACGTCACAAGGGGGAACCATAGGAGGGCGCCACCAAAACATCTCGCCGCTAATACTTCGTTTCAGCTTGGGTCCAGACGCAGCCGATGCTACAAGCGCGAGCTCCGGGCTTTCAGCGTCCCTGCCGAGCACGCGCTCGTGCAGTGCAAGCACTGTTCAGGGCCACACGCTCGCGCTCGTAGCATCGGCTGCGTCTGGACCCAAGCTGAAACGAAGTATAGGCAATCATCTTTTGCAAAGTGGTGGGATAGTAGCTTTTCCTGCGCTACTGCAACCTTAGGGATACCATTGGATTGGGAGTCTTGAACATGATTGGGATTCCTGTTGCTCAATCTATTCTTAGAGATACCAGTGTAAGTGGAATTGGATCGTCGTCCTCATTGCTTTGCATGTCTTTTTCAAATTCGCTTATGTCTCGGTGTCTTTTTGCGCATGTAGTCTTCCGGTCAGAGATGTTCGGGGAGACGGTGCAATTGTTCAGGCCAGGGTTCGACATTTCCTTTGAAAGCAGTCCAAAAGCTGTACTGGCAGTCCGCCCGAAAGGCGACAGGTGACCGCTGTTCGGAAGATAGTTCAAGAAAAAGAATATTATCAGCAGGAACACAAAAATGGAAGACTTGACTTTTCTTCTTCTACTGCAAATAATGAGGGCTCTCTGTTTTTTAAGATCCCTGTAAATGTGATTATCGGTGAGATCGGCATAAAATACAAATACTTTTTTAGTTTTACTATTGCGCAACGGAGTGAAATTTATGATTGAAATTCACACTTTTCTCGGTGGCTTTATTTTAATACCAATGTGGATCCCATTTGTTGAATGAAGTGTTACGATTTTGTAGCACAATTTTGATGTGTGAAGGGGGATCGGTGGCCGAGTTGGCTATACTCTGTTTCACCTTATGATGTACCGCAGGAAAGGCTACAAGCGCGAGCTCCTTGCTCTAGGGCAAATCTCGGCGGCACAAGCTCTCGCGCTGTAAGAGCAGCTCCCAACGCTATGAGCTCGCGCTTCTAGCCTTTTCTGCGGTACAACATAAGATGAAACGGAGCATAGCTCACACCAGCTTGAAGCACGTGGAGCGAAAGCTCGCGCTGCAGAACCCGTTTCGATCTGGATGAGCATTGTACCGGCGTGCGATCGTGTATCACCTGCGTGATGCACGTTAGAAAAATACCATGGTTGGCAGTCGTACTGCACTGGTTAAATTGCTCATCTACAGTGGGTAACAACGTCGCCATGTTATGGCAAATGAAACTCCTGCTATATAAACAACTACGTCTATTTTTTTGTGTTGTTTCTTGATGTGCGAACTTGCTTTCTTCCATGTGATTTTGAACAAGTGTACTCGTACAAATGCACCTCCCCCCTCCCCCTGCAATAATGCCTCTCTCATTTATAATATTCCTCGCCTCGTTTACAATGTTCGTCTATATATTCTATAAATGTTTTTTGTTTTGTTTTTTTGTAGGCAGAGTTTTTTTCTTACTTTACTTCATTTTTCATACAAACATATACTCACTGCTGGGACCTGTGACACCAGACTTTACAATGCGGCAAATATAATGTCAAGAAGTTTGTTTTTTTCCTTTCAAGGATGGGTCAAAAAGGTTAGCAACTTAGATTCATGCTTACACAAAGTGAGATCTGTCTGCCTTTGAGATATCACATGGTGGCTTTGGACATGGCGCCATGGCGACGCCAAGTACGAGTCGCTGGCGCTCTCCTTCATATGCATCTTTCTTGTTGTGTGTCCGTGCGTGTGTGTGTGTTTTCCTTTTTTTAGAGCGCAGCTCTTGGCGCCCGTTTCCGGCTTAAGCGGCGTCGCCGTCGGCGTAACCGCGCGGTGCATGTTGGGACATGCACCACGCGAGCCCCTTCCCGAGCGGTGCATGTTGGGACATGCACCACGCGAGGCCCCCCCCCCGAGCGGTGCATGTTGGGACATGCACAGCGCGAGCCCCCCCCCCCCCCGAGGTCACGTGACCTCCGCCCTCGAGGTCACGTGACCCCCACCCCACCCCGGAGGATATTGAAGGATGAGGGGAGGAGGAGGAGGGGTATACATACCCTCCCTGAGTACCCTTCCTCCTCCTCCTCCTCAAGAGCTGCGCTCCAATTCGGCGTTACAGGGAGTTGTAAACGGCTTTCATTTTTTTCTTTTGCTGCAGCGACTACGTTGACCTAGAGTGGAACAGGAATAGTGTGGACACGTGCCTTTGTTTAGCCATTGTTTCCTGGGGGCCGTGTGCCATATCTCGCGACCTGACATAGCCTGCGAACGCAAGGCATCCACACTCCTGATAGGAGATAAGGCTTGGGGCGCTATCTCGATTGTATACGTTGGAAGTCGTTGCCAGCGCGCGGGTTACAGTGCGCAGGGTCGGTACCATGTAGGTCCTTCGCTGTGCTTTAGTTACGACAAAAATGAAGCGAAGTCCCACTATACTATAAGGTGTATTCACTGGCGGCCATATCCGTGTGCGCTAATGCTGAGCACGTGCTGATGGCTAGCTTCCACAGTTATTTTGCAACGTGCACCCCGCACCATCAAGATTGCCGGTCTTGGCAGCCTATCAATGTGAGCTCGTTCTGAGCATGCGCTCTAAACAGTGACCTCAAATATGGCGGCCAGTGAATACCCCCTATACAAGCGCAAGCGGGTGGGCGCATACAACATATTAAGTGATGTGACGGTTTGATTCATATTGGAGCACGTTTTGGGACAGTCAGATGTCCACTTGGGAGCCGCCGGGAAAAGCTTTCGGAGTACGAGAATAGTCTTCATTCTTGTTCATTCCACTGCGAGTACGATGACAATATTCAAGTGTTCGCCTGTCCACCTAACGTGATTCACAAGACCAGCCCTTTACCCCGGTAACCGGACAAAAGCTCACCGGACAAAAGCTCACCGGACAGAAGCTCACCGGACAAAAGCTAGCTCACCCGTTTTTTTGACAGACCCGGACAAAAGCTCACCCGTTTTTTGACAGACCCGGGCAAAAGCTCACCTCGATTTTTTTTTTTTTTGCTACCCGGGCGAAACACGGGCTTGAATAAAGTGCGGACGCGATGGACATTGAACCATTTTTAGGAGAACTTGTACCCCATCCACCAATGAGTTGCGAATTTTTAAAAATACTTTGAAAGAACGGGAGTTGGGCCTTTTGGAAAAGTACAAGACAGATGACCAATTTAGAAAACTGTGCGGGATTTTAGATAGGCTCGCGTTCCTTCCACCACAGCTTGTTCCACAAGAACTAACCACCAGGGAAAAGTCTACCGGTGACATCGGCTACCTGCTGGACTATTTTGATTGCACGTATGTCAACGGCCGCTTCCGTTATGCTTCTGTTCCATCTGCGGCGGCACCCAGAGCGAATTCTTCCCTTCGCCTGACTCTGCGCCGACGACGACCGGAGTTTCCCCCGGTACGGTGGAATATGTACGACGCCACTCTTCAAGATAAAGACCGGATGAACAACACCTGCGAAGGATGGAGTACCGGGTTCCAGAAGCTCGTCGGCCACGCCCATCCAAGCGTCTTGAGGCTGATTGAATGCCTACAGCAAAATCAGGCGCTCGTTGCCACGGCACTGACACAAGCCCGGAGAGGTGAGCCCACAGTAAAGCGGGTGCGAAAAACCACTCTGCGCCTGCAGAGTCGTCTTAGAAATATTTGCGAGGGCTTGCATATACATCGAGATCTACCAAGACTGCTGGAGCTAGTAGGGGACTGCATTCGCTTCTAACCAATCGATAAATAAACTTGTTTCTATTAAAATCAACAAACCATGCGCCTGTCAGATTTAATTTATCGTTGCCTTTTTGTGTCGCACGCATGCACCTAAGTTGTCCGCACTCGTGTTAAGACCAACATGAAATTTTCTCGTGGTGAGCTTTTGTCCGGGTCTGTGAAAAAATGGGTGAGCTTTTGTCCGGGTCTGTGAAAAAATGGGTGAGCTTTTGTCCGGTGAGCTTCTGTCCGGTGAGCTTTTGTCCGGGATTTCCCTTTCCCCATACCCGAGTTCTAAGTGCCCTTTTGCAACTTTCGAACCTGAAGCAAGCAAACAAAAAGTAAAGGCGACCGATGATGCACGCAACTTGTCAGGATGTCTATTGAAGAGTAATGGCCGTTGTTGTTAGCGGTGTAAAGGTAGAAAAGTGGAACAGAGTCGATCGTGCACAGGGTAATGGCGAATTCGGGTGGCCAATCGCCAGCGAGCCCTTGCCGGAGCACGGCGGCAACCAAAAACGCACCAGCGGCTTACCACGTGACACCTCCCCACCCGAACAGAAAGCGGCGGTACGGTGTACTGGATGTACTAGAACCGCTAGAACTGGGAGGTGTGTCGGGTGTGACATGCAGGGGCCTGGGGTCGGTGTGGCGCTGCCAGTCACACGGGGACAGAAGGCCGGTCCGGCAGCGTTTAGCGAGGCTGGCTTGGGGCGTGTTGGTGTGACTATTTCTGTTTGTTTTCCGTTGTGTGTGAAGTGATACAATATTGTGTGGCTGCTAGCTGTTCTAAAGAGACAAGAAACTCACAACGATGTCAAATACTGCGAAGGAAAAGACAGAGCGATGGTGCTTTGTGCCGTGATGCAACCTGGGTTACAACACATGCAAGAGAAACACTCCTTGTTTTGGGACGCCGAGCGACGCCTCTCTGTTTGCAGAACGGGATTGTCTGATTCCAAGAAAAAGATTCTACTGCGTCACGCGATTGCATTTCTTTCTAAAAAAAAAAAAACTGATGCAGAAAAAAAAAATTACAAGAATGTGTGACCTGTGTGACATGTCAGAGAAAACAAATGTCTCCAACGGTGGGAGGTATTGCTCCTCAATAAAGACAACAGTTGAAGTTGCTCTATTTATTTTGCCAGTCTCGGTGTTTATTTTTATGTATGATGCCTGCTCACTAGATGAAACAAATTCAGACATTTTCTGCGTGGTCTATAAGCTCTGGCTGAGAATGCAGAACTTCATGAAAAGCTCGCTTTCATTAATCTATGCTACACAAGAAAAGATGCATTAACACCAGAACAAGAACTAGGTATTTAAAAGTCTGCAAAATGTACAGCTGCCGAAAAATAAAATTCAAAGAGGTTTGACATTAAAGTGGAGAGAGAATTCTCGCACGCTCAAACTTCGCTTTCTTAATGCTGGTATGTAACGTGAGATAGACAGTTATTCTTTTATAACAGCAAAACGTAAAATGAGAAGAAAAAGAAATAAAGAAGCAAGATTATGTAAGTAACTGACTAGCTCCCAAACGGCATTTGCGCTTTAAATATAAGCTTTTGCTACTCGCGCGAGTCACGCTTTTCCGCAAGGGTGTGGGACAGGATAAAACTTCATATTTCGCACAACCGAGCAGACAAAAAACAGTCAAAGAATAGGACAACTTTCACGCCAAATAAAGCACCCCTGCTGCGACTGCCAGGCCACAGTCAGCCTTCCGATGTTGACTGCGCTCTGCCCCACATCGCCCTCACCGGCGTGCTTGCACATCGCGACACACTCACGGCTGCCGGACAGCCCCAGTCCACTCTAGGTCAATGTGCACGGTCAATGCGCACGAGCCCGTGCGCATTGTGATCGGCGCTCAATGTGCACAAGCCCGTTGGCTCCCGCACATTGAACGCCGATCACAGCTTCGCTCGCGCGGTTTTAAGTTCTTCGGAAATGCCACGAAAAGTTGTTAAATCAACGTTACTAGATGACCTCAGCTGTAGTGTACTCCCGCGGCGGGGCGGCCCTCACTCACTCCAGTCCGCCTCCCGCAAAGTAAGGCCCTAGTGAGTTAATATAATAACATTGACAAATATAGCATTTTCGTTTGCCTGGCTCGCGCGTGAGCTTCGTTATATTCTTTCTTTCTTCAGTGGTACAATGAGCACCCTGCATGCATCAACAACTTAAATTCGACTCCGAGATGTGTGTAAAATCAAGTTGCTTCACAATAAGAGCAGAAAACCCAGAGACGAGGAGCTAAAAGGACAAAGCAACACCGCCTCAGGTATCTAATGCGGTGTTAATTGTTCTGTCCTTTTAGCTCTTTGTCTCTGGGTTTTTCTACTATGATTTGTCCCCAGCTCGCCTGTGTCTTTACTCGTATTGTTTCGCCAATAGCTTCTGAAATAATGACCTTGCCACAGTCCGCACAGCTTACGGGATGCTAAATGATAAAATTAATGGAAGGGCAGGTCAATAAATCCGTGGCGCTGCCCGCAACACAAGTCGAATGTTAATATATATGGTTTTGATTTTCGAAGAACTGTAGCCATTTTACGAGGCTCCCAAAGCTGCTTTTCACATCCTATTCTCTTATTATTATCTTTTTCCGGAATCCTCAGTCTTCTGATTGCGACCTTGAAATTTTAATGCGTGTTCAATTGTCAAACTGCATCACTACCCACACAATTTTCTTTTTTTTTTTTTTTTTTTACAGCGGTGTAATAACACATTGTGCCTCAGAGCAAACTGATCACCTTGTGCAAGCTAAACAAATTCTTTCAAAAAGTTTGACTCCCATATAGATCATACATATCTTCGTTGTTTCTGCTATCTCTTGTTGGAGCTCAAAAGTGTTGTCTGTCTCGATGGCTTCTTTGCGGCTCGAAACCGCAATAGGCGCGAGCATTGTTTCGTCTGGTTCCCTTTCCCTATTCGGATATGGCAATACCCGATACAATCTGACAGACAAGCTGCCGGACCTCTACACTTCTGACAAGCGACACCCGAACAGCGCGCACTTGCTACCATTTGATCACGCGAATACCCCTGACGTAGTCACGGTAAAATATTTTGCCGGGAAATGACCACCCGAATTCACCATACCTTTTTTGTTGTTTTCTTTCAAACTTGTGCTGCAACGGAGTTATTGCCGCATCAGCATTTACAAAATTGTATTTTTCTATTCGTTTTTCAAATAGCCTTCCAAGGGTTGGAATGGGCATTCAGCGGGAGTAGCTTCTCGTGCAGTGTCCCGAGTGTGTGGCAAGAAGCGCACTCAAAGGAACCAATTAAGCCGCCCGAACAGACCACGAACACAGCGGCTGATTTATGGGTCAGGCGGACTGCTCGATTTGTGCATCACACCCGCGCAGCACCCCGATAAGGACGACGAGAAGCAACTTTCGCAATCCAGGAAAAAGCGGGAGATATTGCTCTATCAGTCAGTAGCCGCCGCGCGAATCGCCATGAGAAGTCGTGCGCTGCAGCGCACAAACACCAGAACGCGGCCTTGCGGTGCGCTTCGTTTGAGCATTCGAAAACCCGCCAACCACCGTCCGTAGCTCACCCAATGCTGCACGCGGCGCATGAAAACCGAGGCAGGGGAGGAGCAGGAAATCGGAACCTTAAAATCACCTCGACGTCCCGCCCCTTCGACTGAGCATCTGTCGCAGCGTTCGTCACTTTTGACGCGCGCCTGCGAAGTTTTGAAGTCCCATCAGGGGCGGATCCAGAACTCCGTTTTTGGGGCAGGGGGGGGGGGGGGGCGGGAAATTTTAAGGATGCTATTCTCCTATTCTTTCGTGTGCACCGGGGGGTCCACCCATGTCAAATTGCACTCACGAGAAGGGGGAGGGGGGTCTGACTTGGTCTGGGGGAAGTGGGCCGCCCCCGTCGCCCCCCCCCTTGGATCCGCCACTGAGTCCCATTTGACACTATCCGAGATGGACGCATGTTACTGAGTGTCAGTTCGTTGCTGAGTATCTTTTCAAGCGGCCCGCACAACACAATGTTCTATTTCCTCCAGCGCGCGGTTGGAAAAGAACAGCTGATATGTCACAGGAAGGAGGTGGAGAAGTCGATTTTGTCTGCACCTCACGGAGGCCCGCGCAGCAACAGGAACAGGCGAATCTGGTCGTGCAGCAGCGAAGAATCACGTAAGTTGACAGGCAAGGCGCGCTGGCCGAAAGTCTATCGAATCAACCGGGGGATTATTCGGAGACACAGATCGAGGAAGTGAGTCGGAAAGGACCATTATCACACCAAAAGCACATTACCAGCCACTACAGCTACGCCGATACTTTTCCCCTTGTATCACAGGGTCTGACGTCACATGTCAAAGAAATGTCGAAAAGATGGGGGTAGGTGACGCTAGTTGCCATTTTTTTTATTTCCAGAGAGCCGTGCAACGAGGTTGGAGCCGTGCTACATATCTCTTGGAGTACATAAAGTAGATTGGTTGACGGTGTTTTTTACGGGGTTTACAAAGTTAAAAAAGGAAGGTTAAAATATTAGTGCAAAAAGCTATAAAAGTGAAATATTACATAAAAAATGGCAAGGTGACGTTATAATTTAGAGGCGTGTAAACGATCTGGATCTCGATAGGGAGCGCAAGGGACATGATGGTACAAAAAATATCATTACGGTCTACCCATGCGTATACTCGTGTGTATACTAGCGATACATCAACTCGGCTCGGTGGTTTGGTAGTTGGAGAATCAGTTTCGAAACGAGATTAAAATGAGTGTGAGGCGGTCCACGAGACTACTTAATTTAAAAACAAACGAACAAACAACAAGCGAGAAAGCAGGCAAGGACAATGACGAAGGGACAGACGAGGACTGCCGCACGAGTCCGTCCGACTCCGGGGACGAGGAATACGTTCCGAAGGCAGGCAAGGCAAGCTCGTCCGAAGAAGACGAAACGCCCGTCAAGCAAGCGAAATTTAACGATGGTTCGTCCGATTCGAGCGAGGAACAGTTTGAACTCGACAGTCTGACGGTCGATTTGTCCGAGGGAGCGTCCTCCGGCGATGACAGCGCAACAGCGGCACCCACAAGTCGCGATGCCAAGCTCCACAAGACTGTCGAGGCAAGTGCAGCTTCCACATCCAAGGTTCGTCGTAAGAACTTCCTCGCTGCAGTCCAGAGGAACCTAACAACGCTGCGAGCGGTGCTCGATCGTTGAGTCGCGTTGTCGAAAGCACCCACGCGAGGTTCACGAAGAAAGAGGCTGCAGGGGACGATAGCCCGAGTACTAGTGAACCCGCTGCTCCTGGTGAGGAACTGCGAGACGAGATTGCCGCCATGCTGCACGAGACCGAGCTCGGCGGGCACCACCCGCAAAGAAAGCGTGCCGCAGTGGGCCGGCGTGGGAACGCAGCGCCAACTACGAGCTCTGCGGAACCGTCTGTTCCCGTGCGGAAGGGTGGACGGTGCGAAGAAGTCCGCAAAAAGGATCGCCCTAAAGGCACTAAGAGAAAGCCTGCGCCGAAAGAACCCAGAATGGCCGTGGATGACAGCACAAGTGGTTCGGACTGGGAAGAGGTGTCCCAGGACGCTCCGGAAATCCCGGCAAATGGCGTTGTGATTACGCTGCTAGCCTCAGCTGCTAAAGCAGAAGAAGGCGGGTTTTGATGCTGCGGCTCACTTGAAACGTGAGCTGAACCGTGTACGCAGAGAGATCCGGGTAGCGACGCACAAGGTGCATCTGCTCTGTCTTTTGGCCCACGGTCTTCGTTTGGAAAAAGTGTTGACAAACAGGACGTTACAGGCAACAGCTCTTTCTCTGCTTTCTCCGGAATTCCTTGCCTACAGTGGGAGAGCAGTCACTTTCATCGACGTCGACCGGTTTGTCAAGATGTACTGCAGGCACTTCTCCTGCAAGCTTGGCTGTGCTGGGGCGACTGGGAGGTTGGTCGACGATCTCACGGCAGCCCTGGTTAACAGGCTGGCGCAGTGTGCCAGGGACTATGCGCTCATGTTTCTCGTCATCTTGAGATGCCTTAGCATCGAGGCCCGCCTTTGCCTGTCTCTTTATCCGATTCCTCTGCACGAGAAAGAGTCGGGGAGCCAGGGCTCAGAGAACGATAACAAGCCGCTGGGAAAAAGAAGGCCCCCAAGGCGACTAAAGGTCTCAAGAAGACTCCACTCCAAGAGGTTGAGCAGGACTCCTCTGACGAAGAAGAGCAGCAGAGTCACGGGAAGAGCAGTTCGGTCACGAAAAAGAGGGTGCGCAGAGCGGCCAAGAAACCCAAGAAGGCGGAACGTCTAGAGGCACGGCAGGAACCTCCCGGCGAAGACGGGGTGGAGCACTGGGTGGAAGTGTTCACCCCAAAGGACTCGAAGTGGGATTCCCGTTGACGCGGTGCATGGCAGTGCCGGTGACGTATCCCAGATCCGGCAGCCTCTCCTCTATGTGCTGGGTATCCAGGACGGCCGCGTGAGGGAGCTGACGGCAAAGTACTGCTCGGGTTGGCTCCCCAAGAAGAGCCGCGTCCGGGAGAACTGGTGGCAGCAGTCCCTCGAGCCCTTCCGCCCTGCCCCCTCTGGAGAGGGACCTACTGGAGGACAAGCAGCTGGAGAGCAGGCTCTTCAGGCAGCCCATGCCCTCTGCCATTACAGAGTGAGTGGTCAGCCATCCTTGTACCAGGAATAGTGTTGGAAGACTGGCAAGTGGTTACGTTCGCGACGATACCATGGTTTGTCACTTGCCCGTTGTCGGACGGGTAACGGCTGCTTCACATATTTGAATTTGACTGTTCGATTGCATTGCATCCTCTTGTAACTCCTTACAACAAATCGTTGAAAGATTTTATGTAGATGAATCAGAAATGAACCGCCGTGTCGCTTAACTGTATTCGTCTGAAATGGTGTCGTGGGGAGAGGGAGATGGCACAAAGAAGACAGAGCGAAAGATGTAGAGAGGTAGAGATAGTTATACACTGGTGCCATCTATCGAGTAGCCCCGGAAGTGGTTGTAACTAGACCGACGTTTTTGCAGGATTTGCAAGATCAAATCTACGCACTGTCTGTGAGAAATGGTTGCGTATAACATTTTCAGAATGATTTCGAGCCCTCAAAAAAAAGAATGAGATGTAATAAATTATTAAGATATTTATCATAAGTTGTTAAGAATGAACGCAATGCACATTGGGCACAATCAAATGCAAATATGTGGACCAATCTTAGCGACAGACTGCAGTACTATCACATGGGAGATGTGATGTTAATAATAGCCTGTCTTTGCTGGTGCCTGATTCCCCTTTCTTTATGTGGTTCCACGAGATATGTTCTGTCAGGCAGAGATCCTTCCTGATTATCTGTGGCCATTAGGGGGATTGATAATATTGCCATGCTGAGCACCTTTTTTGTCACGTGGGTCTCTGCAACATTCAACCTAGAACGTTCGGCGCATAGAACATTCGTAACTCGATCATACAAGAAATTTCTCGAATTTGCAAGAACGCCAAGTAGAAAGAATAAATAAAAAAAACGTTTTGCTGCCTGGAATCGAACCCAGATCTTGCACGCGACAGCCAAGCACGGTAATCATTCGGCCACGTACACGCTTACTCAGCGATGCACGTGGCAATATTGCGTGTCATTAGCACAACCGTTGTTATTTCTGCATCGACAAACTTTCTCTCAGGTGCAAGGAGGAGGAGGAATCATAATATTTTCCAGCTGTCGTTTTGAAGCCTCAACCTAGGCTTTTAGGCATGTCTGTGTCAGTACTTCATCGGATGTTGATTTTAGTCGCTGTGTACTTGGGGGAAGACTCTGCCTTCTCGAATGTCCGTGTCAGGGGTAAATGCATCATTTCACCTGGCACCTAAAGGGGGTTCGAGTTGCTGCCAAAGATAAGGCCAAAAGTGTTGCCGATCCCTTTCCCAAGTAAGGCACATTTCGCTTTGACAGAAAACAAACATACAATCTTGGTCAACGCAAGCCGGAGTATTGCACGACGACCAAGATATGCCTGTGAAGTCCTAGTAGCCATTAAGAAGTTGCTTTTTTTTCTCTTATGACCTGAAGGAAGTCTTGTGACAGGCTGACATCAAACCAATGCAGGGAATCCAGGAGAAAATCAGTCTTGTTGGATCTGGACTATAGAGCTAGATCAATTTCATTTCCAGCAGGTCCCAGCTTGGGCCAGTTCTATACTTCAGTTCCAGCTGCATATTCAGAGAGCCCGCAGAGTAAGTCAACAGGCATGTTTCGCCACTCTGATTGGCGCATTTGTTCAGGCGTCGAATCGCCTGGTTTACTGGGGAAGAGGGGCCGAGCCCCAGGTAAACACGTCTCGGTGATTCACGCATTGGCTTTTAGCCGGCTCCCAAATTTTCGTACACTTATTGGGCATGCAAATCTGGGAGCTGGCTCAAGCCTCATGCACAAATCACCAAGGCGCGTTTACTTAAGCTTTGAACTCCTCCCCTCCTCTCCTTCTCTCCGTAAACCAGGTGATGTGTCGTTCTTGGAAAACGTGCCAATCGGAGTGCCAAACTTGGCCCATTGACTTAACTCTGCAAGCTCTTCCAAACGCGCACCCTGGCCTGGCCGGTTTTCTCTCAGGAAACTGAGCCAACGGGGCGGCCTTGTGCGATGACCGTCAAAGGCACGTCCCCGCATGCAGGCTCAAGGGCCACCCTGTGTATGTGCTGAAACGTCACCTGCTCAAGTACGAGGCCCTGTACCCCGCCGACGCACCCCCCTGGGCTTCGTGCGGGGCGAGCCCGTCTACGCTCGCGAGTGCGTGCACACCGCTGCGCTCGCGGGAGTCCTGGCTGCGCGAGGCACGCATGGTGCGTGTCCGGGAGGAGCCCTACAAGCGGGTCAAGGGCAGGGCCAAGAAGGACCTCCTGGCAAGTAGCCTTTTGGTTGTCTCCGGCGGCATCTGACTGTTGTTTGGTCCGCTGCTTGGTGGTGTGTATGGTGCCTGGCGTCTCCGACTGGACTTAACCAGAGTACCACGTTGTTGTCGGCCGTGATTCTGGTGGTGTCGTGGCAGCGGTGGTGGGGGAGGCAGACGCCTGTCTGCAAGTTGCTCTTTAGCTCGGCTGTCCGCGGAAGTTTTAGCAGCCAGGAGTTGGGACGCCACGATGACAGCGATGCTGGTATTCGCTTGATCTTTTTGACGAGACCTCTAGCACAAACTGCCTGGATTTTGACGGTTTCTGCAAAGTAATTTGTTGCCATTTGGGATCTTTTTTCGATGTAGAGGGCGGTACAGGACACCAAACGTACCAGTTGAGGGCGTGTTCCATGCACTGTAGCGGTGTGCAGTGTGTCCCCCCCCCAAAATTGTACATGTTTTTTTGTTTTGTTTTTTTGCCTCAAAAATAAATTATGCATCTCCAAATGCTCAGTGTTCACCCGAATGAAATGCTGGCAGGCTTGACCAGATGCCGAAATTTCAGAGTTGGCCATTGTCCGACTCAAAGTTACGAGTTACAAGCACTTCCAAGAAATTATTAACGGGAAAATGTTTGGCCGACGAAGCCCGTGAATGCATAGATATCGAAAGCAGGCTCCCATTTCCCAATTGAAAGTTTTAGGAAGTCACATTTGGAAATCACTTGGAACGTTTGAATAAGAGAGAATGACAAGGTGTGCAACTTTAGCATCTGGTCCAGACCGCTTTTTGCAGCATTTGGGTGGAGACAGGATTTTGACTATGCATGGTCTATTATTGTGGTAAAAAGAGCAAAAACACTAGACATTTTTTTTTCAGGGACACGCTGTACTTAGCCTAAGCTGGGGAAAGCAAAAGTCCAGATTCATGAAAATATTGTTAGACTTTAACAATGTAGCAAGCAAGTGTGTAAGTTATTCACGCCGTCATTAAAGGGATATTTCAACGAAATTTGAAATATTCCCGTCGTGTTCAAAAATACGTTGAATATGATCCACAATATCCGTAAAGGACAATCGCACGTTTGTATTTTGATCCTGGTGGCTGTATTTTTCGTTATAAACGGTCCACTCTGGCAAGCGCTCGGAGAAGGCCCAGCTTAGAGCACGTGACATCCAACGCAATCATGACGTAGGTCGTCTCAAGACGAGCAAAGCTACGGCGAGGCTGACGTCAAGAGGATGGCCTAGTCGTTCCAGCCTTCCGAAGCGGCTGCTTTTGTACGAATTTTGAGTGACGGGTTAATCTTCAATAATCTTGTAGGGGGACAATAGCGACTTCTGCGACACACAAAGGGGATTCTCGGGTAGAGGGGAGTTCCTCCTTCCCCTTTTTCTCTCCCCCGCAGGGGGCACCTGTGAAAGCAGGTGTTTGGAGAGTGGCGTCTCCACGGACCCCGAGCCATGCGGGTTCGCCCGCCCACGTATGGCTGTGCGTGGCTTTCCCGTGTCCGGGGAAAAGGGCATCCTGGTGGTTGAGCCGAGCCCGGGGTAGGTTTGGACCCTTCGGGGCCCCCGGGTGAGGCAATACACCACTTCGGCCCCCGCTTCTCGTAGACGGGAGTCCTGGTAAGGCCCGGCCAGGATGATTCAGCCTAGTCGCCTTTTCTTCTACTATCCCCTCCAATCTTTCACCTTTACCTTTCCTATTTCTTTTACTTCTCTCTCATTTCTCTTACTCCTTTTTCACCCCTCTTTGGCGGCAAGGGCTAACCTTGGGTGGCAATAGACCTCTGTCTTGACCCACACTTGGGTATAGTTTCCCGGCAGCACTGTTAGCGTAACGTCTCCAGCCAAGCCCTTCTTGTTATGGTGCGTTACCTAACCCCTTGTTGGGCTCGGTGGTGGGCGGTGCACCGCGGATTCCGAAGACTCTTTGCCCTCCTATGGCGCCCCTCTCTTCCAAACCCCGTTCGGGACAAGCCGTTAAAAGGCGCTGTCCTGAACACAAGACTATCGAAAAAGAATCTGAGGTAGAAAACTTCACGAAGTTTTTCGTTGTTCATTCCCTCGATGAACAGAAACCTGTGTCAAAGCTGTCGCCATTTGTTGTAGCCAAAGTACTTGAGCACCTTGTAGGGTTTTCCTACAAGGCCAAAAACTCCACTCAGGAGACCTCCTAGTTGAGATAAATAACAAAAAGCAAAGTGAAGCGCTGCTCAAGCTAAACACCATACTTGATGTGAAAGTGTCGGTGAGCCCTCACCGCACACTGAACACCATCCGTGGAGTCCTCTCCGAGGACGACTTCCTTCACACTAGTGAGGAAGAACTCCTCGAGGGACTCCAAGGTGCCGGCGTCGTCGCCGTAAAACGGATTATGTTCAGAAAAGATGGCGAAGAAATCCCTTCAAAACATGTCATCCTCACGTTTGAGAGACATACACTACCACAAACAATCAAGGCTGGATACCTCAACTGCCACATCCGCCCTTATGTCCCCAACCCCCAGCGGTGCTTCCGTTGCCAGCGTTTTGGTCACGGAACACGCAGCTGTCGAGGGAAGGAGACTTGTGCAAAGTGTGGCAGTCAAGATCACATCTCTGACAATTGCGAGAACGCGGCCCACTGCACTAATTGCGGTGGACCACACCCTACTTACTATCGTGGCTGTCCCATATGGAAGCAAGAAAAAGAAATCATTGCCATCAAAGCCAAAGAAAATCTCAGCTATAGCGAAGCAAAGAAAAGGTATTCCTTCATGTTGAAGGGATCGTACGCTGACGTGGCACGCAGGGGTCTTGCGCCACGTTCAGAATCAAGGGCTACCCAGGTCTCGCCTGAGGTTCTGGAGGCAGCCCTCAAGGCCCCGAACCCCCAGCTAGGGCAGCAGTGCCCCCTCCTCCTGGAGGGAGTGCACAGGCTGCTTCGCTGGTTCTAGACAGGCCGGCAACTGCCGTACCTGTCCGCACGTCGCGGTCCTCTTCTGGGGAGAAAGGGCGAAACTCCCGCCCAACCTCCTCAGAGAGGACCTCCTCTTCCAAAGAGCGGCACAGCCCTCGTGCCGCTCCCGCAGTACCCAAGGGGCCGGAAGGGGCAGAGTCGAAAGACACTCTGCCCAGCACTTCCGCTGCCTCTTCGGCTGGTCGTGGCCGGGGCATGCCACCCCGTGCAACGAACCAGCCAAAACCTTTAGGTAAGGGCTCGCCTCCAGAAGTGGAGGCGATGGATGATACATCTGAGTCACCCACTCTT
>JAZHYW010035017.1:0-11588 GCA_037355805.1 Ixodes ricinus | reverse complement strand
GCCCTTCAGAGTAACGACACTTCATCTATTGTGGCTTAAAATCGCATGGACGCGCAGATTATCTGAAGCTTTATCTGAAATCACAGAAGCAGCACTGCGGAAATCCTCTACAAATGTTTAAACAGTTCGCGACAGAGCAAAGCAATATTATATGAAGCTTCCTAACACACCAGGCTCTAATGCTGAGGAAGTCACACTTTTTGAATCATGAGGAGTCGGCAGCTGCGGCTACTCTGCACAAGCACAAAAATGTCAGCACCCACAACAATGTTGGGAGACAGAGTGCTCGATCCTCTAATGCGCAGCTTATTTAGTTGGCTCTAGAGGGAACAGCGATGATAACGACTGCACTCTGGCATAGCTGATTTATGGCGTGGTCCACACGTTTGCGCGGCGAGTCCACACTTCTGCACGTCCAGAGGTGTGGACCTCGTCGAAACGATCCACACCTCTGCTTTTTGCGACGGAGTCCAGCAACAATAAGCAACCCTTGCTTACTCGTGAACTGTACAAAGGAGTTACTCTGTCCAAGCAAGTGGCGCGGCTCTGCTCCTCGTCCGCATTCCGCGCGCACGTGCACAGCAGCTGACAAGATTGGCAACCGGGTGTGGCAAGAACGGACACTTTCCCGTCTGTCTGCCTGTCAGCGAAAAGGAACCACTCAAATACGCAAAGCCACGTCGCACTCCCCGGAGAGTTGTCGTCGTAAAATCCGTAAGTTGAAGGCGCTGCCGGCAACGCTGCGAGCTAAATTCATTTGATAAAATTTGCGCTTACAAGTTCCGCCAG
Source organism: Ixodes ricinus (assembly GCA_037355805.1). Classification (NCBI taxonomy): domain Eukaryota; kingdom Metazoa; phylum Arthropoda; class Arachnida; order Ixodida; family Ixodidae; genus Ixodes; species Ixodes ricinus. The sequence continues at coordinate 10,799 of JAZHYW010035017.1, read as the reverse complement.
CCATTCTTGCGGAGAACGCGCAAGACACACGTGCGAGGAGCGGGTGCTCCGCTGCCATTCCGCTTCCAAGGGCCACTCATTTCAGTACTGTGCTGACAACTGCTTCCAAGGGCCGCTCCAGAGACGGGCCTCGTGCACTGGCGCGTTGTGACGCCACTTGCCAGACAAGCGCCAAACACATTGAAGTGTTTTAGTCCAGACAGATAGAAGAGAAAGATCGTTGGCCAGTGCAATAAAGACAGGGAATGGTCGGCCAGTGGGCTACCGAGCACACCAGCTCGGAGCACGATGGGCAGCTCGCGCTGCACTGTATACCCACCTGGGTTCAATCCCCGCCCTGCCCGTTTCAATCTGGATTGAGCATCGTTGCCGGCGTGCGGTCGGGTATCACTGCTGCGCGATGCACGTTAAAGACCTGCAGGCTACCGGATTTGTACTGCACTGGCCTAGGTTGCTCACCTACAGCTGGGAGACTGAGTCGCCCGTTGAGGCAGACTGCTCGTGCAGGCTGCAACCGTAAACATACACCCACCCCAATTGGTTTCCAGACAGGTAAGTGGCAAGCCTTCATTCACAGTGACATAGTAAGATCACGTGTTGAAGAGGTGTTCATAACGGACAATGAGGAGTATTCACGGCATATATTTCTGGGTGCTGTTTAGAGCGCATGTTCAGAACGAGTTCATCAATAGGCTGCTAAGACCGGCATCTTGATGGTTGCGGAATGCAGGTTAAAGAACTGTGGAAGCTCGCTATCAGCACGCACTCAGCATTCTTACAGCATGGCCGCCGGTGAAAACTCCCTATAGCATAGTGAACTCCGGAGTTATGAAGACATTACAGTTATTTAGAGGTTCATTTGATTTTGCCTAAATTTAAAAAAAACACAAAAAAAAACACAAAAAAACCCCGTACGCCTCACTTTAGGCAGAAACGTATTTTCTACTTATTGAAGGCGTTTGTTTTCTAAGTAATCCGGAAAACAGGAAGTGTTAAATTTGCAACAAAAAAAAATTGTTTCGGGCGCCAAAACGCTAGCGTCAAAATTCAATTTGCGTCTCCAGATGTAAGCACCTGTTTGTTGGCCTAAGAAAATATATTGTGATTGCTTCAAATAATAGAAATCATGCTTCATTTTTTGTTTTATATCCACTAGCCACCAAACAAGGCCTACAAAAGAATGAAATATCTAAAGTAATGTTTAATAAAAAAATATTTCTCGGAATAAGTATTTTACCCTTCTTTGAAACTAATTCAACTATTTCTTTTAATTTCAAACGCATATTAGTAGGGTAGCTTTCAAGTGCGCTTGGCTTAAGGTGGAGATATCTCCATTGTCTTGAACTTTTGTTTTCTTTTTTTTTTTTGTTCAGAAGCGCGTGAAAGAGCGTGTCCCGGGCACGCGTTTGTTGCTCTGACTGTAATGGCGACATTTGTTTTAGTCGATTTATTTGTATTTTACCCGTGAGCGCGTGCTGTCGGCATCGGGTCCTAAAAGTGCGGTATCACCAGGACATTGAGGTAATCCCACATATTAGGATATCTCTCTGTTCAACCCTGCACGATTCGTAGGGAAGCTTAAAGGGGAACTCCGGCGTTTTCTTCATAGTCCGATTTGCCTAAAACTTGCAGCAAGCACCAACAAACGTCACTGAAATAGTAACCCGATCTTTGGACAAAATAACTTTTTTTTTCGCGAAGTTGGCAGAATTTACAATTTTGGTCACTCAATCGTGTTTTCAGAGCGGAAAAGCTCTACTGGCAACATTGAAAAAAGTGACATGCATGGGTAGGCAGGGGTTCACTCTTTGGGCTGTAGACTTTGTTCCCAACTGATTACAAACGGTTTAATGCGAATAGCATTCTTTGGATACTTCACGCACTTTTCGTCTATGTATCTATCTATCTATCTATCTATCTATCTGGCTATCTAACCTCTTACGCCGCGGGTCGATAAATAAATAAAAAAGACCGGCGCCGGCTGGGATTCGAACCGTTGACCCTTTGATCAGCAGGCAGACGCGCTAACCACAGAGCTATGAAGGCAGTCATTCACCGCACTCTAAACATTTGTTTATATCTTTACCATAGGACGCGCTTTACAGCGCTGTCACAGCTACCGGTGCGCGCGCGTTCCATGCACGAGGGCTAGCTCACCCTCTCCCGCGCTCACCCTCTCCCTCTAGCTCACCCTCTCCCGCGCTCGGGAGACCTCTAGCTCAGCCTCACGAGAGCGGGAATGAGCCCTCGTGCATGGAACGCGCGCGCACCGGTAGCTGACGACGGCGCTGTTATAAGCGCGTCCTATGAGCAAGATATGAACGACCGTTTAGGCCGCCGTTGGTCAGAGCCAAGCTGAGACGCCAGAAAGTGTGGTCGGTACCATTTGAGTGTTAGTGCGTATGTGCGCGTGCTGCTCGCCTTCCTCAGTGACACAAACGCACGTGCCGGGCTGCAGGAGATCGTGCGCAGGGCTGTGAAAGTGTTCAACAAGTTCAGAATCGCCTCCACAGTGGGCACAACGTATCTAGAGTGTGCCGGCCACCTGACAGGCGCCTTGCGCATAGCTCACCGTTTGATGCTATTCGCATTAACGTAGATAATCATTCCTCCTTAAAGGATGGCCTCTGCTGATCGAGCGGTTGTCAAATGAATGCTTTGCGAGGTCGCTCCAGCTCCGCGCAGCAGCACGAAACAATCGCCGGCGTAAGTTCATTTTTTAGACTGCCCGCTCGGAACCGCAAGCCTGCCCACCCGTGACATCACGGCACATGAGCGCGGGTCTATTCGAATCTTGGTTTTGGCGTCATTTTCACTGGCCGATTTCGCAATCACTGTTTGAATTTTGCATATGATACTGAACAGGCATACCGGAAAGAGTAAAGGACGGACGGGCTCGAAGCTATAGTTAGTTGGGTTGCCTTCAAAAAATCGCCGGAGGTTCCCCTTTATGGAGTAACCTATCACGAAGGAGAAATCCGGCACTTCTCCTTCCGGCGGGAGCGGACGCATCACGGGCGACATACGTCATCCCTTTTGACGCTCGCGCCGCCGTTCTTCTCCGTGGGGGAGGCGCGGAGGCTTTCGACTGGCAGCACAGCTACGTGGCGCGTGGCGGAGCCGAGGACGGAGTTTCCCGGGTTGTTGACGTCACGACATCCGTCCGCGGAGTTCTCCTTCGTGTGGATGCCCTTTGCGCACGGGGGGGTACTCCACACGAAGGAGAAATCCGCCACTTTCCTCCGCAGGATCGCGCATCACGTGAGACATACGTCAACCCTTTTTGCGCCTCGCGGCGCCGTTCTTCCCCGTGAGCGGAGGGCGCGGAGCAGCCGCTCCACAGCGACGAAAAGCTCTGCAGGTGCACGCGGCGGAGCCGCAGGACCGGAGTTTTCCGGGCCGGTGACGTCACGACATCCGTCCGCGGAGCTCGCCCTACGTGTGGATGCCCTTAACGTGCATCCACAGACGGACCAAACTGCTGTCTTGGTCCGCCAGGCCGCCGCATCACGTGACCTTTACGTCACCGGTTTTCAGAGATTCCGCCGGCGTTCCGCAGCCTGCGCTTCTGAGAACTGCCAAGCGACTTTTCCTCGCCCGGACCTTGGCGGCGGACCGCGGCGCTTTTAGTATAATTGAAACACTAAGTCTGGCAACAAGCTGGCTGTTGACCGCCAACTGTTGAAGACGAAGAAGACGAACCCTTTGTTGTGCGACGAAAAGAGTTGACTATGCAGACCAAGATCTCTCCTGCACATCCAGGGGCTTCATCCAGCATGCCCTTTTCGGTTCACTAAGTCCTCCTCGTCCTCAATAGTCAGCGCCAGGGCCACCACCGCCAAACGTCTCTTTCGTTCAACCCTCCATATTGGCTCCTTAAAGTAGCTTCAAAGCAGCTCGCTGCATGCGTTCGGCGGAGCTGTGAGGTCGAGGGTTAGACCGGCCCGTTCGCTCTGTCGTCAGCTCTTTTGGTCTGCCGTGTGGATGCTCATTGCAACCGGGCGGCCCGCGGGCCGCGCATCACGTGATCAATCGGTCCGCGGCCCGGTCCGTCGTGCGGATACACCTTTACGAGCCACGCTTGTAGCGTATGCAAGCGTTTGACCACGCGCGCTAACATAGCACACATAGAAATATAGAATCAACAAAAGTATCGCCTTCAGAGCCTTATCAGGCCTTTCGCTGGAGTCTGCTGATGACTAGTTACACTTTTTTGCAACGTTCAAAAAGTGCCGACCAACGGAGCCATCAATTGTAATTTTGTTTTGTCTATGTTTATACAGCAGGAAGTTAGTCAGCTCTGAAGGCGTCTGGTGTCTTCGTTGGAGATGAAAGACCGTACAGTATATCGCTGCTTGCCTGATGACTTTAACGTGCATCGCGCAATAGTGATACATGACCATGGGCGTACCAACCGGGGGGGGAAGGGAGGCGCTTGCCCCCCCAGTTCTCCGAGTGGGTGGGCGAGGCATGTGTTTTGCCCCCGGAAACAGCCGCCACTGGGCAGGGCAAACACTGGCCGACGGCGCCCAAGGAATACCAAGGGCACCGCCTCCGACCTCCGGGGGCATATTTTTAACGCGCAGGCGATACAAACCGTAGCAACTGCGCTCACGCCGGATTGGCTGGTTCGTGGAGATAGGCGCTGCCGCCGTCAACATAGGCAGTGGTTACAATGCGAGTTTCCGAAGCGGTAGCGTAACTTGGTTGTAGGACGTCTGCCTCATACGTAGCAGACCCTGGTTATATCCACGGTGTGGGCTTACTTCTTCTTTTTTTTCCTTGAGCATTTTGTTTTGTCGAGGCATTTGGCAATATTTACGACATTTCTTTTTTTACGATTAACACTGAAAAAGAACGACTGTTATCGACGCGCTGAACTAAATCGTATGGGACTCTATTTACGGATGTGCATGGGGGACAGCGGGGCTTGGGTTGCCGGCTGCAAAGCGGCGTGTATGGGGGTAGAAGTGTGTGTCTGTGTGTGTGGGGGGGGGGGGGGGGCTGAGTGGGTAATAGTTTTGTAATTAGCAGCCGCACGCTGTCGCCGCGCAGCGCGTGAACTCAGGCCGGGGGGGGGGGGGGGGGGTGTTAACGCGCTTTGAGTGATACACGCGCCGTCCGAATCCGAAATTTGAGTTTCCGCGCATTGCCGAGCAGCCGATCCGGCGTGAATGTCTTTGCTAGGGGCTATCATTCAGAGCCGTAAAAGTTTGTGATGGACCGAATCTGCCCAACTTCAGATTTGGCAAACTTCCGCACATGCCGAAATTTAGAAGGAAATTTCGGCAAGGATTCGGCAAAAATTCTGGAAATGTCTGCGGACGCGCACGAACGCGACGGGGTCATGGATCGCAAATGGACACCGCGCAGTCGCGCGGTTACCATCGTACTGTTTAGTGCAACCAGCGGCTACGGCGAGGTGCGGAGTAGGCGACACGGTAACTGTGCGTTTGTGAGCTTTTGCTAATGTGGTTCTCTTCAATATTTTCTGCCTCAAGAACAGAAGATCGACTAGTAATTTACGCAGTCCACTGCCCAATTGACAAATGATGCGCTGCATTCTGGATAACGTGATTTTATTTGACCTTTCCATTGATGCAACGAGATAGTTGGAACATTGACTGACAACTGACAATTACGCTCAGAGCTCGCAGCCCACTGCCGTCAAACAGGGCAGAGTCACGAGAGCTTGCCAGAATGTATGGGATGCAGCTGGCATCCTCGTCATAATGTATACATGTTTTCCCCTTTTCTTTCCTTTTTGTGGACTTTCTGTAGTGGGTATATTCTGCACAGTTATATATCGCTTTTGTTTTTTCACATGTGGTGGCGGGCTGGCGGGCGCTCTGCGTTAGGGTTTTCACCTATCTGCCTATATAGCTCCACACACCACCACATGGGCCCCTTCTAGTATGTGCAAATAAAATTATTATTATTATTATAATAATAATAATTATTATTATTATTATTATATTATTATTATTATTATTATTATTATTATTATTATTATTATTATTATTATAGTTGTTGTTGTTGAATTGTTGAAACAATTTGTTGAATGCGTGTTTCAAATAAATTATTATTTATTATTATTATTATTATTATTATTATTATTATTATTATTATTATTATTATTATTATTATTATTATTAATATTATTAATAATATTAATATTATTAATAATATTATTAATTCACAAATACATTATGAATTATGAATTATTATTATTATTACTGCTACCATTATTATTATTATTATTATTATTATAAAAATCCTATTTTCGGCTCACAAATAGTTTGTGCCAAAACAGCTAGAATAAGATTGCCTTTTAATTCGCGTTATTTCGCGATTTTCATGTATCTGCATAGAACTAAACAGAGAACTATCATGCTCGACGTTGCACATCCGACATTCCTAACTCTCCCATCTTCCTAAACGTCCATGTGTGTCCTAACACCAGAAACCGGAATTTTAAACGTTAAAAACGGCACGTTGCGAATATGGACCGCACACTTTCTTGCAAAGCTGACGTCAAATGACTCAAATCGAAAAACATGCATATTTACAATATTGTTATCTCTCTGGTGAAGGCTCAGCAACCGTTGCATTCGTTTTCGCGCACGAAAAGGCCACTCCCAGAGAAAGTAAGAACGTAGTGATTGCCTTTATTTTAACAATGTAAACACACTTGCGGGCGTGCGCTGATGAGGTCTCAAAATCAAAATTCTGGTAGCATGATTCGTGACTGCCCGGCTACTACCCAACCTCGTTGTCACGCCACTTTCTGGAAGCAGACACTAAAATTGCAAGTAAACACACAAAAGCGACACCGATACAATTATCTTGCTGAATATCACCTTATTTAGTAATAACTGTGTCAATAGGCACTACATGTTGTATTTAAGTTTAAAAAAACTTTCTTTGTGAGAAAAAACTAAATATCAACGTTAAGTCTGGTAACGGTATTTTTGCCGAATCTTTGCCGCATCTTTGCCGAATATTTAGAAAAGTTCAGCAAATGTTCAGCTCCACTGAATCCCAAGATTCTGTACCGAATTTTGATTCGGCAAAAATTCGGCCCATCACTAGCAAAATAGTAAAAATATGCGACCCGGGGGGGGGGTCCCCCCCCATTCAAAGAACAAGTTGGTACGCCACTGTACATGACAGCACGCCGGTACGATGCTCATCCAGATTGAAACGGGCGAGGCGGCCGGTGAATTGAATCCACGATCAGTAAGCTTTACAGTGTGAGCTTTCGCTACTCGTGCTACCGATCCACGAGCAACGAGACATCGCGGTCGAATTCGAGCTCGAGAGAAAAAAACAACAGCAACAGTAAGAAAATCTCCGGTTTGACGCATTTAGTACTAGTGTCGCCATCTCGTTTAACAAGTTGTAAATAAAATTAACAGGGTGATTTTATTTACACAAATACGCTAAATACAACAATATTTTGCTTTCTTGTCATTGTCTTAAAATTACGATTAGAGGCAACCTAGTACGTACGGCCAAGCGTTTTGTCATGTTTGCCTTCTAAATAATTGTATTTTCAAAAATGCTTCAAAACTCGCTAAAAACAGTCAAAACGGTCATATTTCTAAATTTTATTAAAAATTCCAGCGCTCTAAAAGAAAAATTCAAGAGCCGTACAACCTTCATTACGTTATCATACGTAACCCCAAAAATTTATACTATCGTGCATTTCTGGAAACTTAGCGGTTGTGTAGCGAGATTTACTCATTGAGTGACGAGCGGTTGAATCCCCTTAAACGTAGCAAGAATAACAGCGACGATCGCAGGACCACAGAAAAGCATGCAACGATGGCGACGACAAATTACACCACTAACGTCGTCGTCATTATAGAGTCCTCATCGTCTAATCATTATCTTGTCATCTCATATTGCTCGTCATCTAATATTGCTCCTCATCAACAGCAAATACAAAAGGTTACGCCATACTAAAATTCAGGAATTGAAAAATTGAGTCGTTTAGTCCTTCATTATGTTTATTATTTACATAATGTTATTATATCACATTACCTCAAGACGATCGACGTCCATCGTCGATCTTCAAATATACCTGTATATAAATTAAACGCACAATCACAAAGAACACAACGTGCCGCCTCTTTTCTTTGGATCGTCTTTTTCAAGACAATCCAAATATCGTCTTGAAAGATCGTCAGAAGAAAGAACGCGCGACGCAAGCTCGCGCGTTCTTTCTTTTGACGACATTTGGAACGGTCACACATAAAACCCGCGTATCTGCTATCCGGCCGCTTCGTCCTCTCATTATGTGTAGGTGGTTATCACTAAATGAGCTAAATAATGGTGTAATGTTTTTATTTAGACTTCGTTACAGCTAAGTCTAGACGCAGCCGATGTTACAAGCGCTGAGCTCAAGGCTTTCAGCACCTAGTGCCACTAAATAAGCTACGCTTCAGAGTAACGACACTTGCCCATATTGTGGCTTAAAATCATGGTTGCCAGTTATCTGAAGCTTTATCTGAGATCACAGGAAACGCTTTTCCGCCCTTCGCAAATATTTAAACAGTTCGCGACAGAGCAAAGCAATATTACATGAGCTTCCTAGCACCAAATCTAATGCTGAGGAAGTCGCACTTTTTTATCATGACGATCGGCGGTTGCGTCTGCTCTGCACAAGCCCCAAAATGGCGGCGCCCACAACAATGTCGGGGAACGGAGTGCCGGTACTTTAGGCACAGCTCAATCAGTAGCTCTGTCAGCACCCTGCCAAACACGAGCGCTTGTCCAGTACACGCACTGTTCACGGCCATATGCTCGGGCTTGTAGCATCGGATGCGTCTGGACTTCAGCTGAAACGAAGTATAGTTTTAGTTTGAATCAGGGGAAAGGTGGTTCACGGTAACAATGAGAAAGAGGCAGGCGTCAAAAGGTAGTAGCTTGTGGAACCCACGGGGCTTACGTCATGGCCCCTCCAGGTATTACAAGTTTCTTGAACAAGGGTAGAGTGTACTAGAAGGTACGAGTGGGACGAGCTATAGGCTCCGCTCATACTTTCAGTTGCACCTCAATATGTGGAAAGTGATCAGGTGAAACCAAGCCACTTTGATCGCAGCACCACCTTCGCTGCGATCAAGCAACGACACAGGTCAAGGTCATATGGGCAATATAGCCCCTTAGGGGCTATATTGTATTTTTTAGGATATTGACGTCAGAGGTAACGTCAAGGACCACGACACGACCACGCCACGACGTCATCGTCGACGACGTTACGCGACGCCAAGATGCTGTCGTAAGGCCGTCGTGACATATCGAGTCGCGTCCAGGACGACGCCGTTTGGCGTCGTCCTGGACGCGACTATGTCGTCCAGGACGACGCCGATATGTCGTCCAGGATGACACCGTTTGATATGTCGTCCAGGACGACGCCGTTTGGCGTCGTCCTGGACGACATATCAAGTCGCCGTTTTAACGCGGCCGTGACGTCGCGTTGAGGACGACGCCGTTACGCGACATCAAGTCGCCGATGTGACGCGGTCGGGACATTGCGTCGTGTTGAGGACGACTCCGTTACGCGACATCAAGTCGCCGTTGTAACGCGGTCATGACGTCGAGCGCCACATCGAGGACGACGTGGACGTGGTCGTCAATGCCGACGTTTACGTCGACGCCCCACGCAACGTCGAACATCCCTATGACGTCACGTTAACGTCGTCCTGACGTCATCGTGAACGTCAACGTCACGACGAAGCCTTGACGGCGTGTAACGCCGTCGCCTTCGCCAGCATCAACGTCGATGCGCAGTCACGACGAAGTCTTGACGTCGTGTAACGTCGTCGACGATGACGTTGTGAAGAAGTCAGGACGTCCTCGTGACGTCGAGTTGCGTCATGTCGACAACGATGTCAACGAACTGACAACAAGCGTCCTTATGACGTTGCATTGACATGGACGCCGTCATCTTGACGTCCCGTGACGTTGTCGTCGTCGTCGTCGTCATCAACGTCAACATTGACATCGTCGTCGTTGTCAACGCAATATGACGTCAGAACGGCAGTCTTGATGTCGTGTAACGCACGTTGTCAACGTCGATGACGACGATGACGTCAAGGCGTCAGTCCTGATGTCGCATGGCGTTGTGACGACAAGTCAGCTCGCGGTGACTTTACGTACGTGACGCCTGACGTCTAGGTTGTATAAAAATAGAGTCAGGCGTTATATCGTTTCTATTACCTTGACCAGCGTGCGGGTCGAGCTTGGCGTTGGAACGAAACGCGTTTTTCATAAGAAGCAGCTAATCCGAAACACTCCGCTCGAAGCGCCCGAGAGAGCGCAACGAGCGAAGTGGCTTGGATTAGCCGTTTTTCGCCACATGCCGAGGTACCAAGATAGCACTCCGGTGGCCCCACTTGTCCTTTCTAGTACACTCTAACAAGGGCATGAAGTGAACGGATGGCGCATTGAGCAAACAGGTATGAAGCCACTGGAAGTGAGCGGCTTGTCCCGGAAGTGAGCGCTTGGCAGGCTATGTAACCCTTCCGAGTGCTGGTTCGAAAAGCGTCGAGGGCGCTGGATTTTCGCTTGTTCACTGAAAAGCCTGCTTGTTGCGCAATAAGAACGCATGCGAACCCGAGAAGTATCACAGGAAGCCATTCAATGTAAACATTTTGAGGTTCTAGTTGATCAAGATGTGAATATGTCCCATGTTCAAATGCCTCATTCTCGGGATTTGATCCAGAACGGGAGTAATTAAAACCCAATCAAAGACACAAAAGAGCATTGTCCAAAATATCGACTGAATGCACTAG
>JAZHYW010035016.1:0-14501 GCA_037355805.1 Ixodes ricinus | reverse complement strand
CCACCGAGGTTGTTCTGGTGGTAAAACCCTTAGTTGGAGTAGAAGATGTTCTAGCATCCCTCAAGGAGAGGGTGCACTTCTTGGATTATGGTAGTAGGTGTCTTTGCCCAGGTTGATTCGTTGCTTTTAAGTAGACTGAGAGAACTCTTGACTGCGGTCTTGACAAAAAAACGTCCATTTAGGTGAACTGTCTCCAAAGAAAGTTGTTGGTTGCGCATTTGTGTCCTTCGAATGGCAGGGTTGCGGCCGAGCGGTGGGTGCAGAAGAGGTCTGGGATGCCTGAAGTGTTAATGCAGCCGGCATATTGCTTTTTGTTTGTCGTGTGGACTTGAATCCTGGCAATCTTTTTGAGTTGCGTGACTTTTAGGTTTGGTTTGTTTGACGACCGTCGTGTTTAGCGATGATGTAGTCACACCTTGTCAAGTTTCTTCCATGTGTTGCTCTCCTGAATTCTTGAATTCAGTTACAGTCGGTTCTTTCGCGGCATTGCCCCTGCTCGACTAGATTATATCTCTGGGAAGTGCTTATCGTACTCCAAGGCTGATCTGGCGACATGAAAGCCCACTGAGTTGGATTTTGAGTACGCCTGAATCTTCCCTAGTTTATTTTCCTTCAAGCAGAAGCGTGCTGTAGCTTCGTGTTCTTGGCCGCAGTTGACATATTTCGCAGGCATTGATTGACATGTGATGTCCGTTAATTCATGTGGTTTTCCAGAATGTTCACACGTTTTGGGGCGTTTGCAGGCCACTCGCTTGTGTCCGAATCCGAAGCAGTTAAGGCACTGGATGGGCCTTTCTTGAAAAGGATGGACGGGATGGCGTACATGACCCAGAAGAACATGGGTTGGCAAAATTTTGCCCCGGAAGGTGACTTTGACTGTGCTAGACTTCCCTAGGCGTCGGAAGGCACCAACCTTAATATTGGACCTGAGATGCGAGGTGATCTCCTCATTAGAAAGCTCTTTGTCGACGTCCTGAATTATTCCGTTCACCGTTGTTTCAGCCAGTAGAAAGTATGACATCACCGGAATTCCACAGAAAGCCTTCAAGTTGAGCAATGTTTTTGTAGCTTCACCATTTCTGGTGTCAACTGCGATGACATTCAATCTGCTGTTAAAACGAACCTCGTGAATGCCCTCAGGACAGGAGTTTTATAGTGCTTTTGAGAGCTTCACGCTACTGAGCGATGTTATTATCGTCTCAGTATCCGCAGGGACGAACACAACAGTGAGCCCTTCTTCGATGGCTTTTGCTTGGATTATTGTCTCCGAGCTGGAGTTGGAGTTGTTGCGCCGAGTTCTCTTTCGTGATCTAACTTTTTGATATGGACCTCCGGCATCGTCGTCTTGTTCCATATAGTTGATGTCTGTAATGGACGATGCAAAAAAACCATCGGAACAAAAAGAGTGCCCATCATCTGGTTGCGACGTTACGGGTGCTTCGTTCCTTTGACGTTGCTCAGGAGTTATGCTCAGTGCTGTATTAGCAGCGTCAGGGACGCCCACTTAGGCCGCTTCCATGTTCCTTCACATGGAACGATAGCAGTGGCAAAGGCTGCAGTTCTCTCTGAAAGAGAACTTGGCGGTCTGCTTTACTGCTTTGTCAGGCACACTAAGTTTAGAAATACTTCCGGTTAATATTATGATCGAGATTTTTGCAATAGAAGGTAAAAAATAGGAAAAATTACCAGGAGTGGAAGATTGGACGTCTTTTGGTTATATCTAAATCAATCATTTTCAGAAAGACTTTGAGCGCGTGAGAAGAGTAGTAGCGCACTAAACTTACTACTCGAGGAGAAAGTACAAGGCTAGCGGTTGCCGTAAGGTGTCTGTGCGATTTTTCCTCCTTCATCTAGCCACAGCCTTGTACCTGCTCCACGAGTGGTAACTTTAGTGCGCAACTACTCTTCACACGCGCTCAGTCTTTCTGAAATTGACTGATTTAGTATGTTCGATGACGCTCAGCAACTTTCTATTTGAAACCATATGTCTATTTCCACTAATTAAAAATTTAATTAAATTGTTTTAATTCCTTAGCTGGCTAATTAGTATGTGTTTGGTAATTCCTGACGTCCGCCATGGCTGGTAGTTTGTTTCCGAAGACAGTTTCTTTTTTTTTCCAAAAGCCCTAATGTTTAGGGTTAATGAAAGTCTTCGCTAAAACACCCGGTATATAGTATGAATAGTGTTCACAAGGCGAGAGATTTCTTCTTGGAGCTGGGCGATGAACGGCGCACTCCGATCACTGATGATGATCTGTGAGCCAGCAGAGAGCATGATGGTCGATAGCAATTCAAAAATGAATGCCATAGAGGTATGGGCGGAATTTTAAATTAATATATATCAGGGTGTCGAACTGGAACCAAACCGAACCGAAAACCGGAACCAAACCGGTATTTTTTACGGAACTGAACCCGAACCCGAACCGTTATATTGTTATCGCGATGAACCCAAACCGGAACTGAACCGGAAAAAAATAACGGTTACCGGCTGATGTCACAACGGTTCGGCCATCAACTGTGTGCCGTCAACTGACACACACCTCGCTTACATATTTTTCTTCTCCACTCAGTCTTAGGAATATAAACACTGCATCCATGAATCTTGACAAACGCTGCATCCATGAATCTTGACATAGGAACCAGTATTGCGCAGGTCGCGGCTTGCACGGAAAAAAAAAATTGGAAGGCTGTGCAAAAGAAAAAAAAATCGCGTCACGGGATTTCATTTTTCTACACTCTCGTAAATCCTAAAGGCTGCTGTGTGCTCATTTCATAACACGTTTCTAGAACGCGCGAGTTCTTGAAGCTTGTTTCCATCGGAATGAGAAAAGAAAAGGCTGTGGAGTTTGATAATGTTTGAGGGAGAGAAAGAATTTTTATTTACAGTTGAAATGAGCATTCATGAATTATATCTGCTCTTCGCTGCCCCAACCACCGGTTAGAGTATATCGAGCTATGAAGTGTCAAGATTTACGTGCCGCATTTTTTCGTGCCGGAAACTCGATAAATGCGGAGAAAAAAAAACAGGGATACAAACCCTAGTCGCTCGCGGAGAAGCGAAGCTGCGCGCACTTTCGAATTTGACTAAGGATCTGCCGAGCTTCTGTTGCTTCCGTCGCCTGCCCAGCGTAGTCACGGGACTCAAGCGGGCGCGTGCGCTCAAACCAGCGCTCAGCAGACGCTGGAGTTAGCGCCCGTGACAGGCAGCCCTGTCATCAGACAGTCGTTGTTTGCCGCTTGCATTGGCTACAGGCTTTTGTAAACGTTATGCACTACTAGTTTCGACGATGTATCCCGTTTCGTATGAGCTGATTTCAGGTGTTTTATTTGTAATTTATTTTGATGTTGCAATTTGTCATTTATAATTTCCGAACCGGTTCGCGAACCGGTTCAGCGCCCCGAACCGGTTCGCGAACCGGTTCGCGGATTGAATTAATTGAACCGGAACTGAACCGGAACAAAATAAATTTACCTGAACCTGAACCGTAACCGAACCCGTATTTGTTTCGGTTCGACACACTGTATATATATATTATATATATATATATATATATATATATAGTCCCTTCTCTGCCGTATGTTGGCCGTTGACATTTGGGGCGTGTGCTATCTGGGCCCATACTAATATCAGTTTGAGACCCCTGGATTTACCGCTTAAAAAAAACTGATCGCGATAAAGGCAATAACTGATTAATCAGTACGTTAATTGGTGAATTTCTCAACACGAAAAGATACGTTAATTGGTGAATTTCTCAACACGAAAAGAAATCACTGGCGGCAGACATCACACAAACATTGTAAAAAACAGACGTCCAACTCCGCAAAACAAACACCTCAAAACTACATGCCAACTCTTGGCAGTGAGTATGATAATATATGAACTTGTGAGATCAATTATCATTTTTGGGCATGCCGTTCTGCTGTATTTTAAGCGGGTGCATTTTTGAAACACCCAAGTTTAAAGGAAGGGGTGGTAACCGAACCACTGTCATGTCAGGCACGAGATATTGACTTTTTCAACTGTAGGGGAAGTCGGCTAACCCCTTGGGGACGAACCCTTCACCTTACAACAAAACCACAACTGCGTCTTTGGACTACCTTGAGACGTGGTTTGCACCGCTCGCCCAGACACGTCCTGCACAATCCGCCCAAACTTAAAGGCTTTATAAGTCTTCCTCGTTCACGTTCTGTTGAACACTTCCCAATCTCCTGCGGGGACGAATCGGTTGCTACGAGACAACTCACTAAACTCCCTACCGTCTTCTTCGGTGCATGAAGCTTATGTAAGCACACCGTATCTAAATTGTAACTAGTCATGCGTCACATGGCCACAACTCCGTTTAACGACAATATTCTTCTATGCTTGGTAGCAAACCTCCTAACAATTCGTTTTTTATAAGTCCTGAAACATAAATGATTATCACATCTCTATCTTTCGGCAATACAAAAAATGTAGAAGACATGGTTAATAAATTAGCCAGCTAGTTAACGTTACACACTATTTTGAACTGGAGACGACGGACGACCAGGGGACAAGCACGCACATATTAATCATCAGACTTTTTTTTTCTTGCCCTCCGTCACCGCCTCTTTTGCATCATCTGTAGCAAGAGACGGAATGACTGTGAGTACTGTGACGAGGCGGTGGTAGCTAATCATCTCTTTTAACACCTGAGATTGTGGTGCAGAAAAAGAAATAAATGATGTACTTACTGTCAATAGTTGCGTGCAGTACAGGCGAAGTGTGCGCCGGGCGAGGAGAGAAAGGGCAAACACTAGAAAGGCTGTAGAGGAGTTAAGAAACCTCCTCTCCTCTCTAACGTTCGTAGTGCTCTCTTTCTCCCCTTACTCTCCATTGCCCTCCTTTCCTTCCCGTTTTCTTAGTGCTCGCCCCTTCTTTCCTTGCTTGGCGTTGCCTTGGCCTGCAGTGCACACGACTGGTGACACGGAGTATTGTCGAAAAAACAAACAAAGAATTGTGCGTCTCAAACTCTGCTTGCTTGCAAATTTCTAAATGATCCTATAAATACTCACACAACCGCACTCACTTACGCAGAGTTCTCCTCTGTTAAAAGCATTTTCAAATGCAAAGTACATACGCATTCACAAGAGACCAAGCCGTAAAACTCACAATACAATGCCGTTATAACACTAATAACTCCTGGAAAGTGGAAACAAGGAGGACAAAGAACAAACATAGCTAGGTGACTGGTGCGTGACTGAAAAAATCCGCCTGGTCCTAGTATCAAATCGGGAACTCTCCATTCACCAGGCTGATTCTTTCAGTCGCGCACCAGTCCCATAGCTGTGGTTGGAAATTTGTGTTTGTCCTTTGTCCCCCTGGTTCTTCCTTTCGAGAAATTATTATCGTTATACTTGTCCAGCTTGTTTGCACACTTGCAATAACTGCATTATCATCTGTACCCTCATCATCAGATGCGACGGGAGGGACCTACGGGACCTACGTCTCCCGTAGGTCCCTCCCGTCGCATCTGATGATGAGGGTACAGATGATAATGACCCCAGGAACACGGCGACCGCTGCGCTTTGTACCCAACTCGGGCAAAGCTTCCCAAATTGTGGCACCGCTTTAAATCTCTTACTGGCTTCAAACAAATGAAGATCGCCACACAGCTGTTTCGCTAGTCAATGGTGTGATGTACGGCATATGAATATTAACATCACTAAATGTAAATATATGAAAGTATCTCGTCACAATAACACATGTCCTTTACACTTCATTAAAAAGTATGTCCTCCTTACTCTGCTCTCTAAATATCTCCGTGTTCATATAACCAATGATCTGTCCTGGAATATTCACGTTTAGTACGTGACTGCCAGTGCTAAGAAATTGTTGAGTTACATGAAACGAAATGTTTCGCTTCCGCCCGTTTCATTAAAACATTTTGATAAAACTCTCGTTCGTACCAAACTTGAATAATCCACCTCAATCTGGAAAATGGTGTCACCCTCTAATCTGCAAAGGATGGTATTCAAAATCGCGTTGCTCGTTTCATTCTTTCCCATTATCAAAGCGCAACTAGCGTGACTACCATGAAAGCAGTCCTATTATTGGCCAATCTCTCACTTCGCAGAAAAATGTATCGTCTAAATTTGTTCCACAAGATTTATCACTCTAACCCAATACTTCGTCATGCGATATTTTCCAAACCATCTTAGATATCATCACGCATTGATCAGGAATTAAAAGTCGGAATCCCCCGATGTAATACGTCCACTTTCAAGGATTTTCTTTTGCCAAAAACCTCAATAGACTGGTATCGCCTTCCCGCACTCATCGTCGCCAATACTGACATTGATTGGTTTAGAGTTTCAAGTACTAAGCTTTTACATGGTAAGTCCTAATGTTCCAGTCTTTTTTTTACCTTTTTGTTATTTCTAACTCCTTGTCAGTATATTAAACACACACCTCTCTGTAATGCCCTCGGTCCTGAAAAAACTAAATGAAAGAAATTAAAACAATCTGAGGAACGTTTTGGCGTTACTTCCAAGCTGCATCGAGGCTTGGCTTATGCGGTTTCCAATAAATCCTATCCCTATTGTTTCTTTCACTACTCTCTTAACACCAGTCTGTCGTTTATGTAGAACGTGCCTTCCTGACCATTGCAGAGCACAACTGCTGCACTCCTGGATGTGCTTTGCGATCTCTGAGTTCATTTGTGCTGATATTTCTTCACAAAAACGGTCAGCTAGACGATAGGGACGAAACACAGACAGGGAGAAACAGAAACAGAGACATACACACGCTGACTATCAACTAAGACTTTATACTTCTTCTTCATCACTTGACCCAAAGATTCACACCTAAAGTATTGCCAATAAATCACCTAAATCCTTACATTACACTACTAAATTACTAAATAAAAATAAAAATAAAAATAAAATAAATTAATTACAATAAATTATTAAATTTGGTCACTAACACCTCCTGACCTAACTCACAAACCACCGCGGACTCATATCCCTCTTATTCCCTTTCATGGGGCCGTCCCACACTGCAAAAACTGTCTTTCTCTCTTGCTGACCGTGATGGACGGCATGCTCACGCAGTCATCGGCGCATTCCTCAATCGCCAGGGCCTCGAGAATCTGCGCGCAAAGGCATTTCTGTGTCTTCTAACAATGGAAACGCTGCTGAAACTTGGCCTGCACCCGCACGTGCGGCAATGGGCAGCAAGGTGCCCAGCTCCCGTGCCCTGCACCGACGCCGCGTGCTCCCTGACTCTGTCATTGATGCAGCGTCCCGTCTCGCCCAATGTAGCGGCTCCCACATGACATTGGAATGTTGTACACAACGCCGGTCTGGCACACAGCGTACTTAGTCCTGTGCGCAGTGTTGCAGGCGGGCTGGCGGTTCTTGGCCTGATTCACCCTGCGGCACATAGAGTTCCCTCTATTCGGCGCCGAACACACAACCCTGACATTCTGTCGTGCAGCGATCTTTTGAGTCGGTGGGTGACACCGTGGATGTAGGGGACTACCGCGAAGTTCTCTCGTGGAGTCTGTCCCTACATCCACGGTGTCACCTACCGACTCAAAAAGATCGCTGCACGACAGAATGTCAGGGTTGTGTGTTCGGCGCCGAATAGGGGAACTCTATGTGCCGCAGGGTGAATCAGGCCAAGAACTGCCAGCCCGCCTGCAACACTGCGCACAGGACTGAGTACGCTGTGTGCCAGACCAGCGTTGTGTACAACATTCCAATGTCATGCGGAGCCGCTACATTGGGCAGACGGGACGCTGCATCAATGACAGAGTCAGGAGCACGCGGCGTCGGTGCAGGGCATGGGGCTGGGCACCTTGCTGCCCATTGCCGCACGTGCGGGTGCAGGCCAAGTTTCAGCAGCGTTTCCATTGTTAAAAGACACAGAAATGCCTTTGCGCGCGAGATCTCGAGGCCCTGGCGATTGAGGAATGCGCCGATGACTGCGTGAGCATGCCGTCCATCACGGTCAGCAAGAGAGAAAGACAGTTTTTGCAGTGTGGACGGCCCCATGAAAGGGAATAAGAGGGATATGAGTCCGCGGTGGTTTGTGGGTTGGGTCAGGAGGTGTTAGTGACCAAATTTAATAATTTATTGTAATTAATTTATTTTATTTTTATTTTTATTTTTATTTAGTAATTTAGTAGTGTAATGTAAGGATTTAGGGTGATTTATTGGCAATACTTTAGGTGTGAATCTTTGGGTCAAAGTGATGAAGAAGAAGTATAAAGTCTTAGTTGATAGTCAGCGGTGTGTATGTCTCTGTTTCTGTTTCTCCCTGTCTGTGTTTCGTCCCTATCGTCTAGCTGACCGTTTTTTGTGAACTATGTACCAACTAGCTCAACTTCAGCCTGATATTTCTTTTATGTTTTAATAACTTGTTGTTCACGGATCTCGATTTTTGTCCCACGTAGTTGAACCCTCATGCTCACGGCATCTCATACAGCACACACTCAACACAAGGAACTTACAGTTTCCGAAGAACCTTCTGGCAGCCTCTATGCCTTGACTGAAATAGTTCCAACTTCTTTATTTTGAAATATACACAGAATACTACGTCCACTACAATTGTTTTTCCGCAATCCTTTAGGTTATGGGAAATTTTGTGAAGATACGGCCACAAGCGAGTGCGTTGCGCAAATCGTGCACTCATTTTAAGGGCAATGTGGTGAAAGCACAATGAATGAGACTAGAAGCTGCAGGATATAAGGAGGAATTTCTATAAATTCTATTGAAATTTAAGTTTAAACGTTAGCATCAGCAGACGGAACAAAAGAAGAATATAGCTGTTACACCGTATTTCCACAGAGTACCCCATAAAACTATGGCTTTTACCGAAACTTTTGGAGTAGGCATAGTATTTTTTGAGATTTCAAAATGAGCAGGCTGACGCCATTTCAGTCAAACCATAAAGGATGCCAGAGGCTCATGGGGAACCATCCGTTCTTTGCGTAGTGAGCGTGGTGTATCAGACCAATAGCGTGGTGTATGAGATACCGTCTGTGTTTGTCACTTCGACCAACAGCTTTTCCTTCTCTGCGCTACAGTCTCAGGTGTTAAACGACATGACAAAAGACGGAATGTTAATTTTTTTGAATGAGAATAATCAAGGCCTTACTTCCAAGGGTCAATTGGAATTAGTGATCCATTCACTACGTCGTCCCACGTGATGAGTGTGTCCTTCGTAAAGTTGTTTACGAGCCTTTCTTTGTTTTCACTTATTCTAATCTCAATGAAGGAAGCTGCAATAAATTGGGCAGAATTAATGGTGGCGTACAAAACTAGTTTACATACTAAAGCGACGTTTCCAGTCGGCACAACAGCTGAAACTGAACTAATACAAGCAAAATATTTATGATATTACAACATCTAAATATAAGGGATTTGAGTTAAAAACAAGCAACCAATATTAAGGGAAGGCTGACACAAAACTGTAAGTGTTGTACTGCCAGTTTAGCGTGTTTTCAAACTAAGTTAAACTTCAATATAGTATAGCTTGAAACATTGCAATTTTGAAGGTGGTGCAATTTTTAGCGGCTTTCAGGAACTTTTGGCGCTCCTTCTCGACGTCTGAAATGTTTCCAATTTATGCTTACTCATCATATATTGCTTATTTTTTTCTGCCAAGTTCCCGTAGTGAGTCATAGAGCTCACATAATTGTGTTAGGTGAGAGTAAGCGACACGACGTCATTGGGATAATATGCTGAAAAACACTGGAACGTGCTGTGAACTGATTCATGCGCGAACGCTTGAACCTATTTCTTAAGTCCGCCAGCGGCTCTTAACTCGTCAAACATAAAGTTGGGGCCGAAGTTGACGGGCCGCACCGATTGAATTATCACGACGATGACTGCTGTTGGGTTTGGGAGGAAGACGACGTCAGGTGCGGAGCAAAGGGTCGGGGCTGTGGCTCGCTGCAAGCATGGCCCCGAGGAAACAGGCCTGGAGTCGGGCTACTGAACTAGAACTTTTATATACAGTGAATATACAAGTAGCATGGTCGACTGGTTAATCGGCAATCGGCAGTCCGCAGTCGGTGAGAGCCCATGTTATATAACCCTCCGAGGGCTAGAAGGCCCGCGGAGTGAGAGAGGAGCCTTCCCCGGCGTTCGAGTGTTCACGTGGTGTTCGAAGTTCGGGAAGGCTGATGCAAGTTCAGGGTGTTCTTTCACCAAAGGGCAGATGATGCAATCCCTTCACGTTCTTGCCCCGCTTCGGTGGCTGATGCAAGGAGTCGACGCTCTTGCTGAAACCCAACACCGACAGACCCCCACACACACAAACACAGGCACGCACACGCACGCCGGTGTTTCTCCTTGCGAAGGCTGGCGGTCCCAGATGGTCTCGTGGCCTCCGGAAGACGTTCTTTTTGTGTTTGGAGCCCTCCTCGAAAGCCACCACCGGCCCGATGACTCAAGGGTCGGTCTCGGGAATCTGAACGTGACTGTCTAGCGCCGTTGGCGCGCGCCGGGGCCCAACGTGATGATAGGCTTTGCTACCGTTGGCGACAGGTGAAGCCAAATTCCGGAGTGAAGCCAAGGAAGCCAGTCGTAACACTGCGTGCTTTTGTCGCCGGCGCCCAATCGGCGCGCTTTGCGAATTTTCGACTCCAACTTTGTGTTTCACGAGTTTAAAGCCACAGATTAAATAGGCCTGGCGGAGTTTGTAAAAGTGTCAGAGATAAAGGAGGCATTCTATTATTCTTAAATTCCAAAGTTGTTACATGAAGCTTCAGCCACGTCTGAAAAGTGAGATTCTATCACTGCAAACAACTTCCTGCAAAGCCTTGAAAGTTGTTATCTGATGCTTTAAATTGCCATCGAATGTTGCACCAAACTTCGGAATAATGAAAGTGTGTATGTTTTCAGGTAAGCAACATACATGGAACTAGCAGAAACAGAAATATGAAGCAGTGTACGCTGTTCAATGCATAAAAGTTGTCTAGGTAAAAAGAAAAGCTTACTTTTAGTGGCTTTTCTTTTCTTGCTATTTCTATATTAAAGGACAGTAAACTGAATTAAAAAGCTTCTCTTGCCCTGCGCCCTAACGTCTGCAGTTATAAACACGTTTTCCAGCTATGTATTGCGGATCTTTGAATTTTACTTGGCAATGCTGTCTGAGAGGTGGCCCTACACACACTACGCATTTCAAGAAGCCTAATTAGGTGCAATTGCCTAGAATATAAGTGCGCATTTTAGGCAAAGACTGTGTGAAACATTTAAAAAAACTTTTCGTTGCCTACGTAAGATTAGTCATGACATAAGGCAACAAAACCTGAAAGTGTAGCATAACTAGAAGAGGGATTTCCGAGACATGTCTTGATTTTGAAAAGTGTCCCAGTAACGGTGTCAACTACCAGTACACATCTATCGAGCGATCCCCATTTGGTTTTTTTCAATTTATTATTCCGAATGGTCCCGATTTTACGTTGAGCGTCTTCGAAAGATTCAATATTGTCCAGATTGTTCCGATTTTTATTAAAGGGGTTGTACGCCGTTTACTTCATAGTCCTCAATTTGCGTAAATATTTGCTAAAACACCATCAAACATCGCTGAAAGAGTAACACACATATTGGGCCAAAATAATTTATTGTGATGGTATTAGATTTACAATTTTGGTCCTCACCGCGTTTTTAAAGTGAGACTTTCTACTGGTAACAATTAAAAATGGCGTCAGCGAAACGGAGGGATTAAGTCTTCAACTATACTCGGCAACTTTTCTTGGCAATGCAGTGGTGGGTACAGGCACGCGTTCTCTCTCCCATTTTGCGTGGTAGATAAACCTGTGCGTGGGCTCTCCTCCTCTCCACTGCTTTGCCAAGAAAAGTTGTCCCTGAGTATCGACTTTGTTCCCAACTGATTGCAAGCAGTTTCATGGTGTTAAATGAATACTTTGGAAGCTCGCTCCAGCACCCGCGCTGCAGCACGAAACAAATGTTCGGTATAATCCATATATAGACTGCCTACTCAGCCTGCAAGCCTGCCTTCCCCTGCTGTCACGACACAAAACAGAGGTGGTAGATTTGAATGTTGTTTTTTGCCATTATTTTAACTTGCCGATTTCACAGTAACTATTCTGAATTTTGCGATACTAAATAGCATACCGTAAAAGGTAATGGCCGGTGATCCCGAAAATATAGTTAGGGTAGGTACACAAGTCGGCGGAGTATCTTTTGTAGTGTCGAGTTACTTTACTGAAACGCCTGTACACATGGTGCCTTTCACCCATTTTCGCGTTGGCAAGGAGCCCGGGCAGCTTCGTTTCGCCAACGGATCCAACGGCGTTGAAACCACGTGCGCTGCCTTATGTGAGCCGGCTGCCTTCCATACAAGGCATGTTACTTGCATTGCTCACACTTTGCGTCGAGCGGAAGAGTAGATTTGCGAGTTGCAACCTACGGTAAATTGACTAGTGTCTGAAGCAGAAAAATGGTCTCGAAATCTGGAAACGAACGTAAGTTCTTTGCTTCCTCTGCAAACCTACCCTTACTTCCGGAGCCTGTGGTAACCCCATGGGGCATATTCCTAAGAGCAGCAATCTGCTACGCAGAAAATCACGGAAAGGTGGCATACCTTGTGGAGAGATTAAAGGTGACAACTGCTGCCGCAAAGCTGCCGCAAGAAAATGTGATCAGCGACAATCTTGCCAGTGAGCTCTACAATATTGAGAAGTACGGATTTATACCAAACGCGATTGCAAGGCTGAAAACAGTGAGGCTCGATGTAGAGATGCAGTTTGCAAGCTTGGATTGTGTTCTACAAAAGTTGGACGGTCTGTGAAAAGCAAATGTCCTAAGTCGCCTGAAAAAAAACCGTGACATAAAGTGGGTACGTTCACCAAGAAATTCATATTCGCGTTTATGACTTGGATGCTAAACTTGCCCTCGGGTTTTTGCTGCTTGTCTCTGTAGAAGCAGAGCTATCGATTCTCCGTCTTTAGTATTTTGATAAAAAAAGGCAGAGCTCAGCTTGGGCAAACAAACCCTTAAAATGCTCCTGACCATTTCTTTGAATGCACAAGAGTAGATTGCGTGTCTTAATAATAAAAAAGCTCAGTAAATATGTCAACGCTAATAATCATTCAATACTTGAAAGTATAAAACAGCGAGGACGAGGACGGGAACAGGACATCTTTCAAAACGGAGTTGGGGTTTGGACGTCCTCGCTGTTTTATACTTTCAAGTTTTGTATCTATTAACCAACACGCTCGTTTTCAATTGTAATAATCATTCTGAGCGTACTCAGGGAAGCGTAAAATGTCCAGAAAAGTGTGCTGAAGTTTTGAAATTTTCTGTCCCGGTTTTGTCCCAACCGAGACATTGGTAGCAGCGGCAGCAACAGCTACAAAAGATTGACTCCGCTGAAAATCATTCCACGTTGAAAGGCAACTTTAGTTAAGTGTCGCAGTCTCACATCTGGTTGACTTGTCTTTGCGCTGCTACGGTTGCCGCGCTGAAATGTTTTTGTAGTTTGTGGTCGTTAGTTATTTTACGAGTATCTAAAATTGTTTTGTGCTATGGCTAACTGCTGTGTTTGTTGAGGTGCACCGTCCGACGAAGATACTGTCATGGCTGTACTGAATGCAAATACTTCTATCACCTGGAAGTTTGTTTCGGTGTTTCAGAATGGACATCTAAAACACAAGGTGAGTCTTGGCATAATGAATGGCGTTGCCCGACATGTGCAACAGCTAGGGTGAGGAGTGGCCAGGTAGCACAGAAGTCGGACGAGAGCAACGTGACCACTACTCGCGACTCCAATTCACGATAGATGGCGCCGCTCGTTTTTCAAAATGGCGGTTATACTGAGGATCGGAGATGTGTGCCGCTGCTGAGCTTGTCTAGCTTGCTGGCTTCACTGAGTGACCCAAAATATTCCCGCTTTTAGGAGGAAGCTAAGGTATTATGTGCGCAAGCCACCGCTCTATTTTGAAAACAAAAATTGCGTTTAGCGTAATATTTACACCAGGAGGCACGTTTTCATTCCAGAGCAAAACTGAAACTAGCCACTATTTTGGATATTTTTCTCTAGTGTATGTCTCCATTTCGGATTCTTTCATAACTCAAAATGTGTCTTACATCGTAGCTATTTAGTTAAAGAAATTGTACGTGGAAACTTTAATATGTGACGTGCCTGTTTGCTCCAGGCACATCAAAATATTTTGGAGTTCAGTGACCTTTTAAATATAGTGTTCTTTAAACACTTTAGAAGTAACACAAAACATCGTATTTGCTAAAGAAACAAATAAAACACATTGGTGATATTTGTGCGTTCTCGCTGCCTTTTTTTTCTGTTCAGATAATTATCAAGCCAAAAAATTATCTGCGTGACCTTTAGTGTGTTGTGGGTATTTAAAGGATTAATTGATTTAACATCGTTCCCAGCTCAAGAATAACAGAAGAAATCAAATTTTTCGCAGTGTCTTCACAAAACGTATATATTAAGAAACGTTGTTCTCACTACCAAAACCCAAGGACGGAATTCGAGTCAGACAGCC